>JAZGUH010000888.1:27500-57500 GCA_037893225.1 Hippasteria phrygiana | reverse complement strand
CGGAATCTGAGCCTATAAGAGTCCTACATGGGAGCCGGTAAGCCGGGGTATGGTGCCTCGGTGAACCGCGGCACCTGAAAGCTTGATCAACATCATATAACTTTTTTTTTTTTTTTTTTTTTTAAACAGGCGTAACACCAGAATGCAGACCTTTTGATTAATAAATTCTAAAGGTATACTGGAAAATCAAGGAATGATTTTGTCTGTCATCGTCGTTGGGGCTTTTCTCTGTTTCTTATTATGTTTAAGGAAATTTGCAAGCTTCGACTTCTTGGAATATGCATCCATGGCTTTCCCCGCAATTGTACATTTCTATATGTTTCTTTATTTTTTTTATGCAGCATTCAGGATAATTATCTTCACCACCACCCCCACCCCCCAACCCCCCCCCCCCTACCCCTCGTAAACTTTTGTTCGCAGGCGAAACATTTTTGGAGTCAACATTTGGACAAATGTACGGAAATATTTTCAGAACCCCCCCCCCCCCCCCTCCAAACAATCCTTTGTCCGCTCCTATGGGGTTCAATATTTAACCCCCCCCCCCCCAAAAAAAAGGATTGTTTGCTGGGGGGAGGAGGGGGGTGGTTCTAAATATTTTTCTCGTACATTTGCCCAAATAGTTAACCGGCCCAAAATGTTTCCTCTGCAACAACATTTTACAAACTGGGGAGGGGGGGGGGGGGCATACTTTCTCAACGTTGGTGGCGCCATTTGGCCTCTTTGTTTTGTTCTTACTCGTACACACAAAATAAGACATTTATATAGTTTGCTTTTCTGGTTTGCAACTTTAGGCGTAGTCCCTTACAAGCCAAATAGAAATAAATAAATAAAATTGCAACAGCAGGGGGGGGGGGGGGCGTTCTACCGCCAGCCCCCCCCCCCCCCCCCCCCCCGATCCGCCCCTGACAAAATAGAAATCTTCTTTGGCAAACGTACAAATACAAATTTGCACAAGTCAAACACGATTTAATAATCCACTTACAGGGCCGTAGCCTGCCCCGAGACTGGGGATTCGTCAAACCCCAAAGTGGAATTTTTGACCTCAGCGTAACCAGGGCTCTTTCCATAGGGGGCGAGTAGGGGACTGGATATTACGGTGGGGTCGCTCACAGTATTTTCCTTTATAATAATATACTTTCTGTGTTTTCGAAATTAACAGGTTGGCGGGGGGGGGGGGGGGGCGACTGAGGTCTACGATTTTTTATGGGGCGGAGGGTTGTGGTTAGGGTTAGGGTTAGGGTTAGGGTTATGGTCAGGGTTAGGGTTAGGGTTAGGGTTAGGGTTAGGGTTAGGGTTATTAGGTTTGATAGGGCGTCCCTTTTCATGTCCCGGAGATTTTTTAAGGATTGGAACATAATCCCCTGTTCCCAGGATCGCCTCCCTGGCCAGTCATTCATCAATAAAGAAAACAACGAATGTTCGAGATTACAATGCTTCCTCGGAAGAAGGCAATGTTAATTCAACTCTTACGATATATACATATACATGTTATCGGAAAATTTGTACTCGTTGTCTCTTGTGTATCCTGGGAAATTTGTGAAAATAATGTGGTGATCTTTGTGTATGCAGGTGCATGTAAAAAACCAGTGACCCATAAAATGTATACGACAAGTGGGAAATTATTGGAGGGGGACACTGCCACAGCCGACCCCTCCCCCAAAAGTATTGGGGAACCCGTCCTCCTCCGTCCCACCGGAATCGCCGCCCATAGTCCACATGATCATTTTCGGCATTTTCTGTTTCTTCTCGCTTTCAAACCTACAGTTATAAAGCCACGTGGATGGGAAGAGACGGATTATAACAGTGGTGTGATTCTTAATGATGTTCATTCAACCATGTTCGGGTATTGTACTGCCGCCGTGTAGTTTCTTCTCTGTTTCTATAGGTTTAAAAAGTGCTCTAAGTAGTGACAGCTCGGTGGCCGAGTGGTTAAGCGAGTCGCTCATCGATTTCTTAGTCGAGGATTCGAATCCAGTCTTTATGTATTTCCTTTTTTTCACCAGAAATGTAATTGTCATTATTTATAAAAGTATTCGTTTACCGTCTCCAAACACCAACTGTACAGTGGCTTGCTCGCCAAGCGCAGTGCAGCTGGGACCGCTCGTGAAGTCCAGGTAAGCATTTGCGTAAAGGTTCATGGCACGTTTGGCTGACTCAGCAGTCAAGGTTTAGGGTGCCGCCATGTTCCTCCCTTTTATGGTGCTAGAACTTCGGGTTATATGGATAACTGGGGAAGGAGGTGTGATGGATCGGAATCTGAGCCTATAAGAGTCCTACATGGGAGCCGGTAAGCCGGGGTATGGTGCCTCGGTGAATCGCGGCACCTGAAAGCTTGATCAACATCATATAACTTTTTTTTTTTTTTTTTTTTTTAAACAGGCGTAACACCAGAATGCAGACCTTTTGATTAATAAATTCTAAAGGTATACTGGAAAATCAAGGAATGATTTTGTCTGTCATCGTCGTTGGGGCTTTTCTCTGTTTCTTATTATGTTTAAGGAAATTTGCAAGCTTCGACTTCTTGGAATATGCATCCATGGCTTTCCCCGCAATTGTACATTTCTATATGTTTCTTTATTTTTTTTATGCAGCATTCAGGATAATTATCTTCACCACCACCCCCACCCCCCAACCCCCCCCCCCCCCCTACCCCTCGTAAACTTTTGTTCGCAGGCGAAACATTTTTGGAGTCAACATTTGGACAAATGTACGGAAATATTTTCAGAACCCCCCCCCCCCCCCTCCAAACAATCCTTTGTCCGCTCCTATGGGGTTCAATATTTAACCCCCCCCCCCCCCCCCAAAAAAAAGGATTGTTTGCTGGGGGGAGGAGGGGGGTGGTTCTAAATATTTTTCTCGTACATTTGCCCAAATAGTTAACCGGCCCAAAATGTTTCCTCTGCAACAACATTTTACAAACTGGGGAGGGGGGGGGGGGGGGGCATACTTTCTCAACGTTGGTGGCGCCATTTGGCCTCTTTGTTTTGTTCTTACTCGTACACACAAAATAAGACATTTATATAGTTTGCTTTTCTGGTTTGCAACTTTAGGCGTAGTCCCTTACAAGCCAAATAGAAATAAATAAATAAAATTGCAACAGCAGGGGGGGGGGGGGGGGCGTTCTACCGCCAGCCCCCCCCCCCCCGATCCGCCCCTGACAAAATAGAAATCTTCTTTGGCAAACGTACAAATACAAATTTGCACAAGTCAAACACGATTTAATAATCCACTTACAGGGCCGTAGCCTGCCCCGAGACTGGGGATTCGTCAAACCCCAAAGTGGAATTTTTGACCTCAGCGTAACCAGGGCTCTTTCCATAGGGGGCGAGTAGGGGACTGGATATTACGGTGGGGTCGCTCACAGTATTTTCCTTTATAATAATATACTTTCTGTGTTTTCGAAATTAACAGGTTGGCGGGGGGGGGGGGGGGGGGGGGGGGCGACTGAGGTCTACGATTTTTTATGGGGCGGAGGGTTGTGGTTAGGGTTAGGGTTAGGGTTAGGGTTATGGTCAGGGTTAGGGTTAGGGTTAGGGTTAGGGTTAGGGTTAGGGTTATTAGGTTTGATAGGGCGTCCCTTTTCATGTCCCGGAGATTTTTTAAGGATTGGAACATAATCCCCTGTTCCCAGGATCGCCTCCCTGGCCAGTCATTCATCAATAAAGAAAACAACGAATGTTCGAGATTACAATGCTTCCTCGGAAGAAGGCAATGTTAATTCAACTCTTACGATATATACATATACATGTTATCGGAAAATTTGTACTCGTTGTCTCTTGTGTATCCTGGGAAATTTGTGAAAATAATGTGGTGATCTTTGTGTATGCAGGTGCATGTAAAAAACCAGTGACCCATAAAATGTATACGACAAGTGGGAAATTATTGGAGGGGGACACTGCCACAGCCGACCCCTCCCCCAAAAGTATTGGGGAACCCGTCCTCCTCCGTCCCACCGGAATCGCCGCCCATAGTCCACATGATCATTTTCGGCATTTTCTGTTTCTTCTCGCTTTCAAACCTACAGTTATAAAGCCACGTGGATGGGAAGAGACGGATTATAACAGTGGTGTGATTCTTAATGATGTTCATTCAACCATGTTCGGGTATTGTACTGCCGCCGTGTAGTTTCTTCTCTGTTTCTATAGGTTTAAAAAGTGCTCTAAGTAGTGACAGCTCGGTGGCCGAGTGGTTAAGCGAGTCGCTCATCGATTTCTTAGTCGAGGATTCGAATCCAGTCTTTATGTATTTCCTTTTTTTCACCAGAAATGTAATTGTCATTATTTATAAAAGTATTCGTTTACCGTCTCCAAACACCAACTGTACAGTGGCTTGCTCGCCAAGCGCAGTGCAGCTGGGACCGCTCGTGAAGTCCAGGTAAGCATTTGCGTAAAGGTTCATGGCACGTTTGGCTGACTCAGCAGTCAAGGTTTAGGGTGCCGCCATGTTCCTCCCTTTTATGGTGCTAGACCTTCGGGTTATATGGATGACTGGGGAAGGAGGTGTGATGGATCGGAATCTGAGCCTATAAGAGTCCTACATGGGAGCCGGTAAGCCGGGGTATGGTGCCTCGGTGAATCGCGGCACCTGAAAGCTTGGTCAACATCACATAATTTTATTTTTTATTTTTTTTTAAACAGGCGTAACACCAGAATGCAGACCTTTTGATTAATAAATTCTAAAGGTATACTGGAAAATCAAGGAATGATTTTGTCTGTCATCGTCGTTGGGGCTTTTCTCTGTTTCTTATTATGTTTAAGGAAATTTGCAAGCTTCGACTTCTTGGAATATGCATCCATGGCTTTCCCCGCAATTGTACATTTCTATATGTTTCTTTATTTTTTTTATGCAGCATTCAGGATAATTATCTTCACCACCACCCCTACCCCCCAACCCACTTCCTACCCCTCGTAAACTTTTGTTCGCAGGCGAAACATTTTTGGAGTCAACATTTGGACAAATGTACGGAAATATTTTCAGAACCCCCCCCCCCCCTCCAAACAATCCTTTGTCCGCTCCTGTGGGGTTCAATATTTAACCCCCCCCCCCCCCCCCTAAAAAAAAAGGATTGTTTGCGGGGGGGGGGGGGTGGTTCTAAATATTTTTCTCGTACATTTGCCCAAATAGTTGACCGGCCCAAAATGTTTCCTCTGCAACAACATTTTACAAACAGGGGAGGGGGGGGGGGCATACTTTCTCAACGTTGGTGGCGCCATTTGGCCTCTTTGTTTTGTTCTTACTTGTACACGCAAAATAAGACATTAATATAGTTTGCTTTTCTGGTTTGCAACTTTAGGCGTAGTCCCTTACAAGCCAAATAAAAATAAATAAATAAAATGGCAACAGCAGGGGGGGGGGGGGTTCTACCGCCACCCCCCCCCCCCCCCCCCCCCGATCCGCCCCTGACAAAATAGAAATCTTCTTTGGCAAACGTACAAATACAAATTTGCACAAGTCAAACACGATTTAATAATCCACTTACAGGGCCGTAGCCTGCCCCGAGACTGGGGGTTCGTCAAACCCCAAAGTGGAATTTTTTTACCGCAGCTTAGCCAGGGCTCTTCCATAGGGGGCGAGTAGGGGACTGGATATTACGGTGGGGTCGCTCACAGTATTTTCCTTTATAATAATATACTTTCTGTGTTTTCGAAATTAACAGGTTGGCGGGGGGGGGGGGGGCGACTGGAGGTCTACGATTTTTTATGGGGCGGAGGGTTGTGGTTAGGGTTAGGGTTAGGGTTAGGGTTAGGGTTAGGGTTAGGGTTAGGGTTAGGGTTATTAGGTTTGATAGGGCGTCCCTTTTCATGCCCCGGAGATTTTTTAAGGATTGGAACATAATCCCCTGTTCCCAGGATCGCCTCCCTGGCCAGTCATTTATCAATAAAGAAAACAACGAATGTTCGAGATTACAATGCTTCCTCGGAAGAAGGCACTGTTAATTCAACTCTTACGATATATACATATACATGTTATCGGAAAATTTGTACTCGTTGTCTCTTGTGTATCCTGGGAAATTTGTGAAAATATGTGGTGATCTTTGTGTATGCAGGTGCATGTAAAAAACCAGTGACCCATAAAATGTATACGACAAGTGGGAAAATATTCGAGGGGGACACTGTCACAGCCGACCCCTCCCCCAAAAGTATTGTTGAACCCGTCCTCCCGTCCAACCGGAATCGCCGCCCATAGTCCACATGATCATTTTCGGCATTTTCTGTTTCTTCTCGCTTTCAAACCTACAGTTATAAAGCCACGTGGATGGGAAGAGACGGATTATAACAGTGGTGTGATTCTTAATGATGTTCATTCAACCATGTTCGGGTATTGTACTGCCGCCGTGTAGTTTCTTCTCTGTTTCTATAGGTTTAAAAAGTGCTCTAAGTAGTGACAGCTCGGTGGCCGAGTGGTTAAGCGAGTCGCTCATCGATTTCTTAGTCGAGGATTCGAATCCAGTCTTTATGTATTTCCTTTTTTTCACCAGAAATGTAATTGTCATTATTTATAAAAGTATTCGTTTACCGTCCCCAAACACCAACTGTACAGTGGCTTGCTCGCCAAGCGCAGTGCAGCTGGGACCGCTCGTGAAGTCCAGGTAAGCATTTGCGTAAAGGTTCATGGCACGTTTGGCTGACTCAGCAGTCAAGGTTTAGGGTGCCGCCATGTTCCTCCCTTTTATGGTGCTAGACCTTCGGGTTATATGGATGACTGGGGAAGGAGGTGTGATGGATCGGAATCTGAGCCTATAAGAGTCCTACATGGGAGCCGGTAAGCCGGGGTATGGTGCCTCGGTGAATCGCGGCACCTGAAAGCTTGGTCAACATCACATAATTTTATTTTTTATTTTTTTTTAAACAGGCGTAACACCAGAATGCAGACCTTTTGATTAATAAATTCTAAAGGTATACTGGAAAATCAAGGAATGATTTTGTCTGTCATCGTCGTTGGGGCTTTTCTCTGTTTCTTATTATGTTTAAGGAAATTTGCAAGCTTCGACTTCTTGGAATATGCATCCATGGCTTTCCCCGCAATTGTACATTTCTATATGTTTCTTTATTTTTTTTATGCAGCATTCAGGATAATTATCTTCACCACCACCCCTACCCCCCAACCCACTTCCTACCCCTCGTAAACTTTTGTTCGCAGGCGAAACATTTTTGGAGTCAACATTTGGACAAATGTACGGAAATATTTTCAGAACCCCCCCCCCCTCCAAACAATCCTTTGTCCGCTCCTGTGGGGTTCAATATTTAACCCCCCCCCCCCCCCCTAAAAAAAAAGGATTGTTTGCGGGGGGGGGGGGGTGGTTCTAAATATTTTTCTCGTACATTTGCCCAAATAGTTGACCGGCCCAAAATGTTTCCTCTGCAACAACATTTTACAAACAGGGGAGGGGGGGGGGGCATACTTTCTCAACGTTGGTGGCGCCATTTGGCCTCTTTGTTTTGTTCTTACTTGTACACGCAAAATAAGACATTAATATAGTTTGCTTTTCTGGTTTGCAACTTTAGGCGTAGTCCCTTACAAGCCAAATAAAAATAAATAAATAAAATGGCAACAGCAGGGGGGGGGGGGGGGGGTTCTACCGCCACCCCCCCCCCCCCCCCGATCCGCCCCTGACAAAATAGAAATCTTCTTTGGCAAACGTACAAATACAAATTTGCACAAGTCAAACACGATTTAATAATCCACTTACAGGGCCGTAGCCTGCCCCGAGACTGGGGGTTCGTCAAACCCCAAAGTGGAATTTTTTTACCGCAGCTTAGCCAGGGCTCTTCCATAGGGGGCGAGTAGGGGACTGGATATTACGGTGGGGTCGCTCACAGTATTTTCCTTTATAATAATATACTTTCTGTGTTTTCGAAATTAACAGGTTGGCGGGGGGGGGGGGCGACTGGAGGTCTACGATTTTTTATGGGGCGGAGGGTTGTGGTTAGGGTTAGGGTTAGGGTTAGGGTTAGGGTTAGGGTTAGGGTTAGGGTTAGGGTTAGGGTTATTAGGTTTGATAGGGCGTCCCTTTTCATGCCCCGGAGATTTTTTAAGGATTGGAACATAATCCCCTGTTCCCAGGATCGCCTCCCTGGCCAGTCATTTATCAATAAAGAAAACAACGAATGTTCGAGATTACAATGCTTCCTCGGAAGAAGGCACTGTTAATTCAACTCTTACGATATATACATATACATGTTATCGGAAAATTTGTACTCGTTGTCTCTTGTGTATCCTGGGAAATTTGTGAAAATATGTGGTGATCTTTGTGTATGCAGGTGCATGTAAAAAACCAGTGACCCATAAAATGTATACGACAAGTGGGAAAATATTCGAGGGGGACACTGTCACAGCCGACCCCTCCCCCAAAAGTATTGTTGAACCCGTCCTCCCGTCCAACCGGAATCGCCGCCCATAGTCCACATGATCATTTTCGGCATTTTCTGTTTCTTCTCGCTTTCAAACCTACAGTTATAAAGCCACGTGGATGGGAAGAGACGGATTATAACAGTGGTGTGATTCTTAATGATGTTCATTCAACCATGTTCGGGTATTGTACTGCCGCCGTGTAGTTTCTTCTCTGTTTCTATAGGTTTAAAAAGTGCTCTAAGTAGTGACAGCTCGGTGGCCGAGTGGTTAAGCGAGTCGCTCATCGATTTCTTAGTCGAGGATTCGAATCCAGTCTTTATGTATTTCCTTTTTTTCACCAGAAATGTAATTGTCATTATTTATAAAAGTATTCGTTTACCGTCCCCAAACACCAACTGTACAGTGGCTTGCTCGCCAAGCGCAGTGCAGCTGGGACCGCTCGTGAAGTCCAGGTAAGCATTTGCGTAAAGGTTCATGGCACGTTTGGCTGACTCAGCAGTCAAGGTTTAGGGTGCCGCCATGTTCCTCCCTTTTATGGTGCTAGACCTTCGGGTTATATGGATGACTGGGGAAGGAGGTGTGATGGATCGGAATCTGAGCCTATAAGAGTCCTACATGGGAGCCGGTAAGCCGGGGTATGGTGCCTCGGTGAATCGCGGCACCTGAAAGCTTGGTCAACATCACATAATTTTATTTTTTATTTTTTTTTAAACAGGCGTAACACCAGAATGCAGACCTTTTGATTAATAAATTCTAAAGGTATACTGGAAAATCAAGGAATGATTTTGTCTGTCATCGTCGTTGGGGCTTTTCTCTGTTTCTTATTATGTTTAAGGAAATTTGCAAGCTTCGACTTCTTGGAATATGCATCCATGGCTTTCCCCGCAATTGTACATTTCTATATGTTTCTTTATTTTTTGTATGCAGCATTCAGGATAATTATCTTCACCACCACCCCTACCCCCCAACCCCCTTCCTACCCCTCGTAAACTTTTGTTCGCAGGCGAAACATTTTTGGAGTCAACATTTGGACAAATGTACGGAAATATTTTCAGAACCCCCCCCCCCCCCTCCAAACAATCTTTTGTCCGCTCCTGTGGGGTTCAATATTTAACCCCCCCCCCTAAAAAAAAATGGATTGTTTGCGGGGGGGGGGGGGGGGAGGGGGGTGGTTCTAAATATTTTTCTCGTACATTTGCCCAAATAGTTGACCGGCCCAAAATGTTTCCTCTGCAACAACATTTTACAAACAGGGGAGGGGGGGGGGGGGGCATACTTTCTCAACGTTGGTGGCGCCATTTGGCCTCTTTGTTTTGTTCTTACCTGTACACGCAAAATAAGACATTAATATAGTTTGCTTTTCTGGTTTGCAACTTTAGGCGTAGTCCCTTACAAGCCAAATAAAAATAAATAAATAAAATGGCAACAGCAGGGGGGGGGGGGGGTTCTACCGCCACCCCCCCCCCCCCCCGATCCGCCCCTGACAAAATAGAAATCTTCTTTGGCAAACGTACTAATACAAATTTGCACAAGTCAAACACGATTTAATAATCCACTTACAGGGCCGTAGCCTGCCCCGAGACTGGGGGTTCGTCAAACCCCAAAGTGGAATTTTTGACCGCAGCTTAGCCAGGGCTCTTCCAAAGGGGGCGAGTAGGGGACTGGATATTACGGTGGGGTCGCTCACAGTATTTTCCTTTATAATAATATACTTTCTGTGTTTTCGAAATTAACAGGTTGGCGGGGGGGGGGGGGGGCGACTGGAGGTCTACGATTTTTTATGGGGCGGAGGGTTGTGGTTAGGGTTAGGGTTAGGGTTAGGGTTATGGTTAGGGTTAGGGTTAGGGTTAGGGTTAGGGTTAAGGTTAGGGTTAGGGTTATTAGGTTTGATAGGGCGTCCCTTTTCATGCCCCGGAGATTTTTTAAGGATTGGAACATAATCCCCTGTTCCCAGGATCGCCTCCCTGGCCAGTCATTTATCAATAAAGAAAACAACGAATGTTCGAGATTACAATGCTTCCTCGGAAGAAGGCACTGTTAATTCAACTCTTACGATATATACATATACATGTTATCGGAAAATTTGTACTCGTTGTCTCTTGTGTATCCTGGGAAATTTGTGAAAATATGTGGTGATCTTTGTGTATGCAGGTGCATGTAAAAAACCAGTGACCCATAAAATGTATACGACAAGTGGGAAATTATTGGAGGGGGACACTGTCACAGCCGACCCCTCCCCCAAAAGTATTGGGGAACCCGTCCTCCCGTCCCACCGGAATCGCCGCCCATAGTCCACATGATCATTTTCGGCATTTTCTGTTTCTTCTCGCTTTCAAACCTACAGTTATAAAGCCACGTGGATGGGAAGAGACGGATTATAACAGTGGTGTGATTCTTAATGATGTTCATTCAACCATGTTCGGGTATTGTACTGCCGCCGTGTAGTTTCTTCTCTGTTTCTATAGGTTTAAAAAGTGCTCTAAGTAGTGACAGCTCGGTGGCCGAGTGGTTAAGCGAGTCGCTCATCGATTTCTTAGTCGAGGATTCGAATCCAGTTTTGATGTATTTCCTTTTTTTCACCAGAAATGTAATTGTCATTATTTATAAAAGTATTCGTTTACCGTCTCCAAACACCAACTGTACAGTGGCTTGCTCGCCAAGCGCAGTGCAGCTGGGACCGCTCGTGAAGTCCAGGTAAGCATTTGCGTAAAGGTTCATGGCACGTTTGGCTGACTCAGCAGTCAAGGTTTAGGGTGCCGCCATGTTCCTCCCTTTTATGGTGCTAGACCTTCGGGTTATATGGATGACTGGGGAAGGAGGTGTGATGGATCGGAATCTGAGCCTATAAGAGTCCTACATGGGAGCCGGTAAGCCGGGGTATGGTGCCTCGGTGAATCGCGGCACCTGAAAGCTTGGTCAACATCACATAATTTTTTTTTTTTTTTTTTTTAAACAGGCGTAACACCAGAATGCAGACCTTTTGATTAATAAATTCTAAAGGTATACTGGAAAATCAAGGAATGATTTTGTCTGTCATCGTCGTTGGGGCTTTTCTCTGTTTCTTATTATGTTTAAGGAAATTTGCAAGCTTCGACTTCTTGGAATATGCATCCATGGCTTTCCCCGCAATTGTACATTTCTATATGTTTCTTTATTTGTTTTATGCAGCATTCAGGATAATTATCTTCACCACCACCCCTACCCCCCAACCCCCTTCCTACCCCTCGTAAACTTTTGTTCGCAGGCGAAACATTTTTGGAGTCAACATTTGGACAAATGTACGGAAATATTTTCAGAAACCCCCCCCCCCCCCCATCCAAACAATCCTTTGTCCGCTCCTGTGCGGTTCAATATTTAACCCCCCCCCCCTAAAAAAAAAAGGATTGTTTGCGGGGGGGGGGAGGAGGGGGTGGTTCTAAATATTTTTCTCGTACATTTGCCCAAATAGTTGACCGGCCCAAAATGTTTCCTCTGCAACAACATTTTACAAACAGGGGAGGGGGGGGGGCATACTTTCTCAACGTTGGTGGCGCCATTTGGCCTCTTTGTTTTGTTCTTACCTGTACACGCAAAATAAGACATTAATATAGTTTGCTTTTCTGGTTTGCAACTTTAGGCGTAGTCCCTTACAAGCCAAATAAAAATAAATAAATAAAATGGCAACAGCAGGGGGGGGGGGGGGTTCTACCGCCACCCCCCCCCCGATCCGCCCCTGACAAAATAGAAATCTTCTTTGGCAAACGTACAAATACAAATTTGCACAAGTCAAACACGATTTAATAATCCACTTACAGGGCCGTAGCCTGCCCCGAGACTGGGGGTTCGTCAAACCCAAAGTGGAATTTTTGACCGCAGCGTAGCCAGGGCTCTTTCCATAGGGGGCGAGTAGGGGACTGGATATTACGGTGGGGTCGCTCACAGTATTTTCCTTTATAATAATATACTTTCTGTGTTTTCGAAATTAACAGGTTGGCGGGGGGGGGGGGCGACTGGAGGTCTACGATTTTTTATGGGGCGGAGGGTTGTGGTTAGGGTTAGGGTTAGGGTTAGGGTTAGGGTTAGGGTTAGGGTTAGGGTTAGGGTTAGGGTTAGGGTTAGGGTTAGGGTTAGGGTTATTAGGTTTGATAGGGCGTCCCTTTTCATGCCCCGGAGATTTTTTAAGGATTGGAACATAATCCCCTGTTCCCAGGATCGCCTCCCTGGCCAGTCATTTATCAATAAAGAAAACAACGAATGTTCGAGATTACAATGCTTCCTCGGAAGAAGGCACTGTTAATTCAACTCTTACGATATATACATATACATGTTATCGGAAAATTTGTACTCGTTGTCTCTTGTGTATCCTGGGAAATTTGTGAAAATATGTGGTGATCTTTGTGTATGCAGGTGCATGTAAAAAACCAGTGACCCATAAAATGTATACGACAAGTGGGAAATTATTGGAGGGGGACACTGCCACAGCCGACCCCTCCCCCAAAAGTATTGGGGAACCCGTCCTCCCGTCCCACCGGAATCGCCGCCCATAGTCCACATGATCATTTTCGGCATTTTCTGTTTCTTCTCGCTTTCAAACCTACAGTTATAAAGGCACGTGGATGGGAAGAGACGGATTATAACAGTGGTGTGATTCTTAATGATGTTCATTCAACCATGTTCGGGTATTGTACTGCCGCCGTGTAGTTTCTTCTCTGTTTCTATAGGTTTAAAAAGTGCTCTAAGTAGTGACAGCTCGGTGGCCGAGTGGTTAAGCGAGTCGCTCATCGATTTCTTAGTCGAGGATTCGAATCCAGTCTTTATGTATTTCCGTTTTTTCGCCAGAAATGTAATTGTCATTATTTATAAAAGTATTCGTTTACCGTCTCCAAACACCAACTGTACAGTGGCTTGCTCTCCAAGCGTAGTGCAGTTGGGACCGTTCGTGAAGTCCAGGTAAGCATTTGCGTAAAGGTTCATGGCACGTACGTTTGGCTGACTCAGCAGTCAAGGTTTAGGGTGCCGCCATGTTCCTCCCTTTTATGGTGCTAGACCTTCGGGTTATATGGATGACTGGGGAAGGAGGTGTGATGGATCGGAATCTGAGCCCATAAGAGTCCTACATGGGAGCCGGTAAGCTGGGGTATGGTGCCTCGGTGAATCGCGGCACCTGAAAGCTTGGTCAACATCACATAACTTTTTTTTTTTTTTTTTAAAACAGGCGTAACACCAGAATGCAGACCTTTAGATTAATAAATTCTAAAGGTATACTGGAAAATCGAGGAATGATTTTGTCTGTCATCGTCGTTGGGGCTTTTCTCTGTTTCCTATTATGTTTAAGGAAATTTGCAAGCTTCGACTTCTTGGAATATGCATCCATGGCTTTCCCCGCAATTGTACATTTCTATACGTTTCTTTATTTTTTTTATGCAGCATTCAGGATAATTATCTTCACCACCACCCCCACCCCCAACCCCCCCCCCCCCCCCCCACTCGTAAACTTTTGTTCGCAGGCGAAACATTTTTGGAGTCAACATTTGGACAAATGTACGGAAATATTTTCAGAACCCCCCCCCCCCCCCCCTCCAAACAATCCTTTGTCCGCTCCTGTGCGGTTCAATATTTAACCCCCCCCCTAAAAAAAAAGGATTGTTTGCGGGGGGGGAGGAGGGGGGTGGTTCTAAATATTGTTCTCGTACATTTGCCCAAATAGTTGACCGGCCCAAAATGTTTCCTCTGCAACAACATTTTACAAACAGGGGAGGGGGGGGGCATACTTTCTCAACGTTGGTGGCGCCATTTGGCCTCTTTGTTTTGTTCTTACCTGTACACGCAAAATAAGACATTAATATAGTTTGCTTTTCTGGTTTGCAACTTTAGGCGTAGTCCCTTACAAGCCAAATAAAAATAAATAAATAAAATGGCAACAGCAGTGGGGGGGCGTTCTACCGCCACCCCCCCCCCCCGATCCGCCCCTCACAAAATAGAAATCTTCTTTGGCAAACGTACAAATACAAATTTGCACAAGTCAAACACGATTTAATAATCCACTTACAGGGCCGTAGCCTGCCCCGAGACTGGGGGTTCGTCAAACCCCAAAGTGGAATTTTTGACCGCAGCGTAGCCAGGGCTCTTTCCATAGGGGGCGAGTAGGGGACTGGATATTACGGTGGGGTCGCTCACAGTATTTTCCTTTATAATAATATACTTTCTGTGTTTCGAAATTAACAGGTTGGCGGGGGGGGGGGGCGACTGGAGGTCTACGATTTTTTTATGGGGCGGAGGGTTGTGGTTAGGGTTAGGGTTAGGGTTAGGGTTAGGGTTAGGGTTAGGGTTAGGGTTAGGGTTATTAGGTTTGATAGGGCGTCCCTTTTCATGCCCCGTAGATTTTTTAAGGATTGGAACATAATCCCCTGTTCCCAGGATCGCCTCCCTGGCCAGTCATTCATCAATAAAGAAAACAACGAATGTTCGAGATTACAATGCTTCCTCGGAAGAAGGCACTGTTAATTCAACTCTTACGATATATACATATACATGTTATCGGAAAATGTGTACTCGGTGTCTCTTGTGTATCCTGGGAAATTTGTGAAAATATGTGGTGATCTTTGTGTATGCAGGTGCATGTAAAAAACCAGTGACCCATAAAATGTATACGACAAGTGGGAAATTATTGGAGGGGGACACTGCCACAGCCGACCCCTCCCCCAAAAGTATTGGGGAACCCGTCCTCCCGTCCCACCGGAATCGCCGCCCATAGTCCACATGATCATTTTCGGCATTTTCTGTTTCTTCTCGCTTTCAAACCTACAGTTATAAAGGCACGTGGATGGGAAGAGACGGATTATAACAGTGGTGTGATTCTTAATGATGTTCATTCAACCATGTTCGGGTATTGTACTGCCGCCGTGTAGTTTCTTCTCTGTTTCTATATAGGTTTAAAAAGTGCTCTAAGTAGTGACAGCTCGGTGGCCGAGTGGTTAAGCGAGTCGCTCATCGATTTCTTAGTCGAGGGTTCGAATCCAGTCTTTATGTATTTCTTTTTTTCGCCAGAAATGTAATTGTCATTATTTATAAAAGTATTCGTTTACCGTCTCCAAACACCAACTGTACAGTGGCTTGCTCGCCAAGCGCAGTGCAGCTGGGACCGCTCGTGAAGTCCAGGTAAGCATTTGCGTAAAGGTTCATGGCACGTTTGGCTGACTCAGCAGTCAAGGTTTAGGGTGCCGCCATGTTCCTCCCTTTTATGGTGCTAGAACTTCGGGTTATATGGATAACTGGGGAAGGAGGTGTGATGGATCGGAATCTGAGCCTATAAGAGTCCTACATGGGAGCCGGTAAGCCGGGGTATGGTGCCCCGGTGAATCGCGGCACCTGAAAGCTTGGTCAACATCACATAACTTTTCTTTTTTTAATCTTTTTTTTAAACAGGCGTAACACCAGAATGTAGACCTTTTGATTTATATATTCTAAAGGTATACTTTTTTTACATGCATTTGGCAGTGGGTTAACGAATCTCCGTTATATCGATTTAGGCCTACACCAATTAGCACCCACTTTGTAATTACCCAAACTCGACATGTTTTTTTCTAAAAAAGGAAAGGAAAAGAAAACGCCCTTGATAAGTGTAAAGCTAAGCCTTTCTAATCTCATTTTAGGTCACGCTTACCTCGCGATGGTCCGGAAAACGGTCGTAGTGCTGTCCTACATACCAGCCGTTGCAGAACAAAAGATTGTTTATAGCACCTCCGCTAATCCGCCAACAATGGGCACGTGCGAGAGTGAAGTTTTCACGTATTTCAGTAGGCTACGTGAAAGATATGCCTTAGCAACCGGCTGACGCGAAAAATACGTGATACTTTGACGAACGTGAAAAATGAACTTATCAAGTTTTTTATTACGTAAAAGGTTTTCACGTCTTCGGGCCTCACTGTGAGGCCCGAAGACGTGAAAACCTTTTGTTGGAACGAAAAACGTGAAAAGTGAAAACGTGAAAACGTGAAAAAATTCGTAACTAAGTCCAATAACTTCAAAGTGAATTTTGTTCTTTTGTAGGAACGGAGCCCGTACACAATCGTTGCAACATTAAAATAATTTCCTTCATGCTCAGTGGTGGCCCCAGTGTGCCCTCACAGGAAATTATAGTGCCCACTGTGCCCCCCCCCCCCCCCCCCACTGAAAATGTTTAGTTCCCCCTGTTCCCCCGATACATCGAGTTCCCCTTTTCACGTCTACCCCCCGCCGCGCCCCCACCCAAAAAATAATAATACATAAATATATAAATAAATAAATAAATAAATAAATAGAAATGACCTTGCGAAGCCTATGTTAAGAAATGAGGGCAAAATTCAATGACGAGTTAAATTATTTATTATACCTTTGTTGTTGGTAGATTTGTTGTGAATAATTCGGTTTCGGTCACTTCGACACAGGCCTTGGGCGTTAAAGGTAGTGTGCCCGATTGGTAATCCTCCAGGTTTTTTTACTGAATTATTACGAAATAAGTTACTAGACTCCAAGTTAATAGTAGTATTAACCATTCTGTGAAATGATGGCACCAGGTGTGCTGTCGTTGTCAATAAAAGTGGACATTTATTGTTGGGAAAACTGCCCTCTGTAACAAATTAAATGTAGCCTTATTTAGTATACCCAGCACGATATGGGGCAGAGGGGTCCCTACACCCTATGAGCTCCGTGCGCAACTACCCCCTCAGCGGAAAGAAATGGCGAGTTGGGCCCGGGTCAATATCGACGCCATCTTACCTGACTTCAATTTAAGTGTCTGGTTCACGCTGTGATATTCTTATTGAAAACTCAATTATCGAGAGTCGGCAAACAGACAAAGCAATCCCACTGGTATACAAGTATCAAATGCACAAGGAGCGCGGTGCGGATACCAGCGACGTACTGCCCACGGAAGTGCGGTTGCTATGTGGACAGCGCCCTCATTCGACGGCGCACGGAGCCCATACACTCTCCAGACTATTGTTACCTAACACATCCCCCCCTACTAGAGATCTGAAAAGAATTTCTGAGATTCCGGGAACACAATGACCAACACAAAAGAGGGGGGTTCCCTCTGTCCCATATCGTGCATCATACATGTATGTTATTTCGTCAAGGCGCGCGTGGCTATCCGGACGAGTGGCGCGCCCCGGACACGCTGGCATGCATAGATATAGATATAGGGCGTGTTTGTTTCACGCAGATCCGGAGTGCGATCAGTGATCCGGAGCGTCGAAAGCTGCTCCGGATCACGCTTTTAGTTACGGTATTTTTTTCGTAGATTTGAAGCATTTAACGAGCTATTGTGATAGTATTTACTCATAATTCTTTTACAGTGTATTTTTGTTATTAAAGTTATGTACGATTTTTTTACTTTTCTGGAAATACTAGATAGTTTATCATAAAAATAGCCCTACAGAATCTAAAGCAGACGACATTGTCGTGTAATATAAATTCTCCCAACATGCAACATATAGCGAGAGGGATTCGCGATTCTGTTTGTTTTCGTCCGGCTCTGGATCACCTCCAGATCTGTGTGAAACAAACAGGCCCATAGAATTAAAAAGACTAGGGGCCTGTTTGTTTCACATGGATCGGGAGGTATAGATAGGCAGCGCGTACATTTCAGACGCGCCATTGGGTGTTCACAAATTTCTCCGTTCTCTCATGGACGCTCTACGCACTGTAGTGCGTGGGTCGACGCGCACCGAGTGAGAATGTCACTCAATAAAAATATGTAATCGAATTAAGTTTATTGAAAGTTTATTTATTCACACATTGCGTCAAACAGATTAAATTAATACAGTCAAATAATATTGGCTTCCCAGTCGTCTTTTATTGCTGTGACAAACTGCAGCAACGCAGTTTAAAACGCAGTTTTTAATGTTGAAAAACGTATCGCCCCACGCGCTGAAAAATGGCGCTGCCAATGGCAGAATGCGCGTCTGTACGCGCTGCCCATCTAGTCTTTATAATTCTATATCTATGGCTGGCATGATCCGGGGCGCGTCACGCGTCGAAGTAGCCACGCGCGCCTTGAATAAAGGCTATCATCCGCCCGACGGTTTAAAACGAACGCCGTTTTTCTCTCGTGTTTTTGTTCGCCATCCAACAACGCAAAACTTTGAACAGGTCAGTGGAACGATATTTCCTATAACCAGCACGATATGGGGCAGAGGGGTACCCCCCCCCCCCCCTTTTTGTCCCCATACCATATACACTCTCCAGACTATTTTTACCTAACACACCCCCCCCCCCCCCCCCCCCTAGAGACCTGAAAAGAATTCCTGAGATTCCGGGAACACAATGACCAACACAAAAGAGGGGAGGGGGTTCCCTCTGCCCTATATCGTGCATCATATGATATTTCCTATAAAATACCTAACCCCAAATCCGCCCATTTCTGAAAATTCCAACAATGACCAATCAATCTACAAGGACATTTTTCAAAGGTCAGGAAATTTGTAAAACGCCTAATATCTTGCATGGCGGAAACCAGACTGATATTCTGGTGTCGTATGTTTATTTTGCACAACTAGCATATAGGTCTGTTTTCAGGCTTAGTCTGGCACGCGGTATAATAACAGCGACTTCGCGTACGCATCATGCGTGTATCAATGCACTGAAAGCATGGAGGAATAAAACCCAAGTAAACCATGCCTTGGTCCTTTGTTCTCAATCTTCTTGCCCCTAGGATCAATACAGTGTACAGGCCAGAGGATTTGCATACTTAATGAGGCCCATAGGGCTGTGCAGTATCTTGTAGTTTACGATGGCTTCATCCATACACCCAGTTGGAAACTTGGAGTAGGCCCTGGCTTTCAGTGGCACATGAACTGGAGTTTCACAAGAGTTTTGTTTTATAATAACTGCTTTTAAATTGCCATTGTCCGTTTCTCTTGTTTTATCATTGCAGGTTAGATCATTCTTGCACTTTGATTGTGGCAGAAACACTGCGGTTAATTTTCGAAACCTTATTACATTGTATTATTATTTTTTGCGGGGGGCAGGCGTGTGCTATAGGCAGGCATTTTGGTATAAAAAACAATATTAGTGTAGTTCAAAGGTCAATGATTCTCTGGACTCTAAGGACAACATATTAATGTATAAATCTAGTTCATTTTTCCTGTTTTGTTACCCCTTTGATTTGTAAGATTTTCCTCATCTTTCTTGAGATATATAGTTTTAAGCCTTTTCCTGAACTTTGAAATTGTTGATGAATGCTAAGCTTTTGTTCATGTTAAACATTTCGAGGTGCCTCTTTTTCTGGGAAATAATTAAAGTTGAGTGATTTTCCCTCCACTTTTTTGTAATAATATGGAATTTTAACATGCCGAATTAAGCTTATATTAACACCTCCATTTGATTTCCATGTATAAGTATGTGTAAATCCACTTCCTTTTTAAGATGTCTTTTCTTGTATCTCCACATTGTACATATATAAACATTTGGGTGTTTTCGTACCGTTCTCCGTTAACTCGGCCGCGAACAGTGTTTTCTAGTTGCCGATTACGAACGCCAACTGTAGCGCCCGCGGCCTCTGGACGAAAATTCAAGATGGCAGCCACACCGTATTAATACTCCAAATGAAAAGAAAGACTATACGAACAAATTAAATTCCTGGAACGTACAGCAATAAAAATTGGCAGTCCCACTGTTTATGATCACTATGTACGTGTTATGTTATTTTCTTATACTGTTCCTGCTGGACTGAATGAATGCTCCCCATTTCACAAAAATTAACGCAAACTCTGTAACTGTAAGTGCCTTAAGACCGCCATCTTTGTTCTTGCCGTTCTCAGTTGTTCACGAGCACCGTTCATCAGTCGCGTGTTTGTTGTCTTCATTCGAAACGCTCTTCGCGGGTTCATTCAAAAGCAGAACAGGGTTTCGAATACCCAAATGGCCACACACAAGTTAACTTAGACCATGGAGGAATGCTTAGACTATGCAGGGGTCCTTTGTTCTTAATCCACTATAGCCCTTAAAATCAATACTTTACTGAATCTACACAGGCTAGAGGATTTGCATACTTAATGAGGCCCATAGGACCGTGCAGTATCTTATTGTAGTTTACGATGGTTTACCCGTCCTCTTACACGGGTGGGAAACTTGGAGTAGGTACCCACCCTCTCAGTAAGGTTTGCACATGAACTGCACTGAGTTTCATAAGAGTTTGGTATTTTTCCTCTAAATTTCCATTGTTTCCCTTTTATTTTATGAACCTGTGGTTAATTTTTGAAACATTATTATTATTATTGTTATTATTATTATTTGTGGGGGAAGGGGTGTGTTCAATATATGCAGGCATTTTGGAGCAAGTTCGGGTGCTGCTGATCTAGTCCCTTTTGTCAATTTTGCGATTTATATCACGCATGCGTGGTCTGTTTTCACTCGAACGCATCTAGTCGATTAACTACGTCAAATCTAGTTTATGTAGCAACAACAAAGTGTATATAAAGAATGTCGTCTGCTAATTGTTAACGAAGCAAATGTTTAGGCCCCACGTCATTTTTATTTTCTATTATGTAGTTCTTTTATTTTCTCTATTTAACTTTAGTGCAATAAATAATTCATTATCTTATTGCAAAAAGTTATCATCATTGGACAAAACTAACAATTTACCGTAAACGTTTGCAAAACTTGCCCAGTTTACCGAACCTCCATCTTGAAACCGTGACGAAACCGTGACGTAACTCGCGAGTGACTAGAGAAACCATGGTCCGGAGTTAGGTTGATCCAGTTGGACTGGCTAGTCAAACCACACAGCGTTCGAGTGACATCTAGATTGACTATGGTTAAGTCTAGTCACTCTAGTCGCCCAACCGAACTTGCTCTTGGTATCCAACAATTTCAGTGTAGTTCAAAGGTCAATGATTATCTGGACTCTGAGAACAACATAATTATTAATATATAAATCTAGTTTTGTATTTTTCATGTTTTATTTCTCATTGGTTTTTCTCACGGTTTTTCCTCCCATCTTTTCTTGAAAATCTTGAGATATAGTTTTAAGTCTTGTCCTGAGCTTTGAAATGTTTGATGAATGCTAAGTTTTCTTCTGAAAATCACGCTTTTCATGTTAAATATTTTGAGGTGCCTTTTTCTGGGAAATTATATCCTCATGTTTTGTAATAATATGGAATTTTAACATGCCGAATTAAGTTTAGAAGACCTCCATTTGAGTTCCATGTATATTTATGTAAAATCCACTGCCTTTTTAAGATCTCTTTTCAGTCTTGTAGGCCATATCTCCACATTCAGGTGTAACTTTTTGGACTAATTTGTCCACATTGTACATAATTTATACACACATTGGGTGTAGTCGCCCGCGAACAGTGTTCTCTGCATGGTTGCTAATTGCGAACGTCAAAGAGCTCTGTATACAGCGCATCGACAAATATTCAAGATGGCAGTTTATGAATACTCCAAATGAAAAGAAAGACAAATTATCTTACTAAATGAAATCCTGGAACATACAGCTATACAAATTGGCAGAGACAACCCCACTCATCTGATCACATGCAATGAATTTTGCTTTCCTTTTCAAAAAATTAACGCAAAAGGAAGTGCCCAAGTCAGCCATCTTGGATCTTGACGTTCTCATCCTGTTCACGAACACCGCGTATTGGTTCTCCCATGGAGGAAGGAATCCATGGTTCTCATTCAAAACCCCCTTAATTCGCGGGTTCATTCAAAACCAGAACAGGGTTTCCAATTACGCCCATGGGTAGACTTTGCCTTCTTATTAATCTACTATCCCCGCGGGATCAATACTTCACTGAATGCACTATACCCAGCACGATATGGGGCAGAGGGGTACCCCCCTTTTGTCCCTATACCCTATACACTCTCCAGACTATTGTTACCTAGCATCCCCCAAGACCTCTGAAAAGAATTCCTGAGATTCCGGGAACACAATGACCAACACAAAAGAGGGGTGGGGGGGGGGGGGGGGGGGGGGGTTTCCTCCGCCTCATATCGCGCATCATATGGAATACACACAGACCAAAGGATTTGCATACCTAATGGCCCATAGGACTGTGCAGTATCTTGTAGTTCACGATGGCTTAATCCCCTTATACACACTGTTGGAAACTTGGAGAAGGCCTCCTTATGGTTTTTGCACCTTATGGTTTTGTTTTATATTATGACCTGCTTTTAGTGAATTGCCATGGTTTCTCTTCTATTTTATTGCAGGTTTTAGATCATTCTTATACGTTGAGAGTGGTTTGCCAATATGCTGTTTGGTCGTTTTGTTTTTGTTTTCCCTAAAATACATCAGTCGTCAAACAATCATTTTAAATGTACTAAAATTTAAATTAAAATAAACATTTAAATTTAAATTAAAATATATCAAATTGAAACTGCCGGTTGTCACCCTAACCCCTTAAAGAATCACTACGGACATTTTTAAAGGGAACTGAACGTACCACGTACATGGGAACACAGACAGAAAAATCACGGTCGAACTCAATTTTGTTAAAACAATTTATTTAACCAAATTATCTCTTATTTACAACCAAATTTTACAAATTCACAAATGTTAGTTGTAAAATGACACTCGAATGGGCAGATGCAATTTTACATTAAATCTCATCTAAAATGCCAAGTACTTGTCACCAAGTAGATTTCGCCTTGAACTGTACACAAGATATTTTGACTAAAATTTGATATTTATTATATCACAAAACTTTTGAATAAATTACTTCATGTATTCAGAATGAGTTGTATCTCTTATCAAATTCAAATATCTGTGTGATTTAATCTAGAATGGAAACTTTATTACATCAGGCTGTTCAACTCTTAAAACCTTTCAATTTCAAACCACCAACTCTCAAACAATTCTAACCTTCAATTTCAAAGTTGTTTTTCAAATTCATTGAATCTTTCACTCCACTTAACAATATTCCAAATGTTTCACCTTAATTCTCAATCTATAGGCCTAATGCACATCTTCAGTTCACTAATCAACCCTTTAAGTTCAAACCTTCAATCTCAATCACTGGATCCTCAATGTTAAAATTCACAATTTGATCCTCCGATTCACTTATCAATATTTATTCAACATCAAAATTCACAATTTGGATTTCAAATTAATTAATATGAACTCTTTCCTTTTAAGTTGGTTTCTTCTTCAAAACTTTCTATTAATCTGTCTGTTTCTAGATTAATCACATTGATTTTGTTTTTAACTTTAAATTTAATAATTATCTTTTAAATGTTCCAACTCTTCTTTCCGGAATACTACTTGTGCTTCAAGTTTTTCAAACTTCTTGTTTTATTCTCACTTATAAATCTTTAAACTTTTCTATAATGTCAAGTAATCTTACTTATCAAACTTCCAAACTTGCTAATTTAAACAAATTGATTTTATTTTACATTCATAATTTTGTGCAGTTAACTACATCCAACACACACACATAAAGATGCTGCCAGTGCTGCCGCATGACTGCCTCACTGTGAAATTACTCAGTAGCCACAATGATCTTCTAAAAGATACCCGGTAAAAGTAGATGCCCCCGAAAAGCGAAGAATGTAGTTAAGAGGCTCACTCTACAAAGTAGCGAAACGTTAAACTCCCAGCTCTTCGTGCCATCTATAAGGTTAAAATTTCACAAACCAAAATCCCCACTAAGATTTCATTCTATCACAGATAAAATTAATATCTATTCATTTTTGTAATGTATGAATTTGTATGTTCACAATAACGAAATTCGGATTACAATTACATAATTTATCACACAAATGTGTCAACTTAAAGTTAGCATCATTGTAGAATCTCTTCAAACAGCATTATATTAGGTCCTTCTGCAGACCAAACACCAATATAGGTGATTGTTGGCTGTTCAGGCTAAGTCAGAAGATACGTTATATCAGTAACTGCCTACAATGTTACTTGAAGACAGAACAGGTCCTCTCTCAAGCAAACAACTGCCCCCAGTAGGTCAGTATAGGTAACCATGAACCACTCCCAAGGAATTCGAAGCTTGGAAGGCATTTGGCATAAATTTAATACTTCATCGACCACAGGCACTGCTAACTATGGCACCCACTACTAACAATAACCAACTCCAACCTTACTCGGGGAAACCCACATACCACAAATAACTAACTCGATACAATACTGAATATTCAACAGTGAAACTTCCAACCAATCACTAAATCCAAGCAACCACATACACACGCACATACATATACATATACAAACACAACCACTCAATCAAACAAATGAATTCCAAACAAACAAATGAGGGAAATAAATATTCACTTGTGACACCGGTTATTGTGGCAGTAACAAGGTTGAGTTTGACAATTTTACCTAAAATACTTTTTGAAGTGGGGATTAAGTAACAAAGGTGAAACTTGGAGCTACTGCAATTATTAATTTTCGAAACATGGCGTCCCCGGTTCATTTTGGGGGGCCGCCAGGATTTTTAAAAATATGTTTAATACCAGTGGAAATGAGGTGGGGAAAGACCCAAAACGCCACCGATCCAATGGAAAATATAATACTTGCCATGTTATGTAAACATGTTCAATTCTCTTGTCTAACATCGCTTTTCATTTTTGTGTGTCTATGAACAGTTGAAAAAACTTGCGGTTGTCGGACATTAAAAAAAAAAATGGCGGCCATCTTGAAAATAAAAACCCCCTTCTCCTTCCTCCTAACCTTTTTTAAACCCGGACGCTAAACATGTTTTTTTTGGCCCAAGCGTAGTTCAAGGGTCAATGATTCTAGCCTCTGAAAACATTATGTACAACGTAATGGCCCCAATGGGCATGGGAGGAAATATGCATTGGAATAGCCTCTTGTTGCCGTTTCGCTTGGCTGCACAAGCCGGCATGAAACCAAGTCGCCCCCATATAATACCCATGCTCAAGGGTTAAACAATTGCATTCAAATGAAAGGGAAAAAAACAGACTTAGAATTTACTGCTTTACTTCCACATAATTATGAAGCGCGATATGGGGGGGGGGGGGGGGGGGGGGGGGAAGAGACCCACCTCTTTTGTGTTGGTCATTGTGTTCCCGGAATCTCAGGAATTCTTTTCAGAAATCTAGGGGGATGTGTTAGATACCAATAATCTGGAGTGTGCTTAGGGTATAGGGATAAAAGGGGGGTACCCTCCCCCCCCCCCCCCCCCCCCCCCCCATATCGTGCAGGGTATTTACTTCCACTTCATTTCACGTCCCTGGTATTTTCCATAATTATAGAGTCAGGTTTACAAAATGACTCGGACTCAATGTCCATGTGAAAATGTTCTATATTTTTCATTCTTTTTGATAAACCATCCTAGTGCATCTTCTAGGCATCTTTCTATGTGCCTGAAAGACTTTAGTCCCGGCCAGCAGTTTCTGGATTTATCGTTTGAAAGGCAGATCCACAGCCACATCAGAATATGCGACACCTACTCGAATCTTTACATCGACTTCAATACCATCCCCGCAGCGCTTCCTGTAGTCTAGTAAGAATTGACATGAAAAATGCCAAACCCTGACATTTTTGTTAACTGAATTTAACACTCACAAAATATTCAACAATTTCTTTCCTTGGAAAAATGTGATTTTTAAGCTCTTAAAAATGCCGATACCCAATTACTGATGCCCAAGTTGAAACAATGATTAGCCAATACAGGCTCGTCATAAGTTGGTCAGATTCCAATATGGGCAATAGAACATGTCACGTAAAACCGATGCAGCGAACTTGCTACTTTTATTTTACTCGATCAGAGACTCGGTTATTGTCATATTTCAACCGAACTGATTTTATTAACCGGATTGATATTATTTTGCAGCCAGATAAAAAACTTGGACAAAAGTTGTCCTAAGTTCAAGTTGATATCTGATTTTAGAGTTTTATGTGATTTGTTTTTAGAAAAGTTTTACATTTCTGTAAAAAATAAGTTGCCCTCAATATTTGTCAGCCCCCCCCCCCCCCCCCCCCCAGCCTTGCCAATGATGCTGCAGTGTGTGCGCAGCTTTTCCACGTAACGCGCCCAGGATATGCATCTTTGAGAAATGTAAACATTTCTGCACGCGCACGCGCACGGAATCATGTTGCAGTTGTACTGTGCGTAGTATAGTACTGCGTGCGCGTGCTGGGGAAGCACGCGACACGCGCGGCGGCATTTAAATTATTTTATAACTGCCATCGCATGCTACATACGCGCCGTGATGATGAATACCATTGATCTCCATTATATAATGGAGATCAATGATGAATACAGAGAAACTGGGTCAGCTGACACCCACCAACCAATCAGTACCTTCGTCCACATTTCTGATCGAAATGACGTCACAAGTTTGCAAAGTCCTCTCCGATTGGTTAACGCGCGGGGTCGCATAAATTAGCATGTCCGCATATATCAGACGTTGATATGCAATGCAATGCATGCAACGTCTGATACTCAGTCTAGTGGAGGGGGGGGGGGGTAATGTTTTGTTTATTGAAATTTAAACGTATCTCCCCTCGCAAAATGGATCTTCTTAAGGATTAGACCTAGCCGTTTTTTAATGCAGATGACTTTTGTTCTCGAAATGGGGTTCACGGCCGCAGCGGAAGCTATGTGCATATTTTTAATAAATATATATGTATATATATATAAATATATTTATTTATTTATTTTTAATAATTTCGAAGCATTCACCAAACAATTACTGATAGGTTTTACGTAGGTGTTGAAAATAGGTTTTGCAAAAACGCACTTTCCCTGAATGGGTGTCTTCTACACAGTATCTTCGGTGAAACGGAAGTTATTTCGAAATGGTAATAATTAATTATGTAAAACCTAATTAATTATGCAAAATTTGTATGTAAATCTCAAACAGTTATTTTCAGAGACTGCCTACAATGTCATCTGCCGATTCTATGATGCCAGTGGGTCAATGTGTCAAAGAAAAATAATTAGATCCCTCAAAAGCTGATTTTGTTTGCGCCCTTTAGGGTTAATTATGTAAATTGGCATTGACATTAATTATGAACATCTGAAATTATAGATATTATTGGAAGAATGCATACATAACATGCCTACCAAGTATAGATGAAAGCAAATAAACCATTATGGAGACAGGGAGAAAATATCTTGTAATTATGTGATTTTTTGGGGCCGTGGCCACTGTAAAGAAATACATAAAATAGCATTTGACCTCTAAGTAAAAAAACAAAATTAAGCAAGTTGTCCGTCATTAGATTTGATGTATCTCGAGAAAATGCCTACTGAAAATGTACCTTGGTGGAGGAAGGGACTCCAAATTTGAACACTCTTTTGTAAGTGTGATACTTTAAGACAAAGTAAAGCCCTCTGAAAATAAAACAATTGTATCTACCATGGTGGAGGACGGGCCTCTCAATTCGAACACACCATTCTGAGTGTGATATCTTGAGACAGAGAAAAGCCCTCTCAAAATGATTGAAATCTTGACAGAAATATATCGTATCCAGCGAAAAAAAATTTACCTCAAGAATTAAAAGAAATGAGTGAAGTTAACCATCTACTTTGATTTTAAATCGACAGCATTTGAATGGTTTGCTGGGCTTGCTATACTTCTCTTCTTCAGTATCATGTATCCACAGTGTGCATGTTGATATGTATATACAAGTGGCTTTTGTACACACATCCACGATTATATATAATTATGTACGAAAATGCTACATGATATTCTAAGTCATTCTGCTGATGAGACGGAATTGTGTTTGATGTAGAAATCCAAGGCTTTTCGGACAGCGGAAATGCCCAAATTATTGTCGATGTTTGGAAACATGGCTACCACATCCCATGACACCAAGTAAGCAATTTGTTTGCTAATCTGTTTTTTGTCAAGCCATTATTTTTTGGGTCCAACTACAAACTTTGTCAAAATGCAAAGGTGTAGGGTCACTATCAAGTTTGGAATAGTGCAAGTCATTATTGAGTTGTTCTAGCATCTTGTTCTGGTACAAATCATGATCTAAAACAACAAAACCAGATCCTAATTTATCTTGAATTCTGATAACCTTATTACTACTTTTCAGATCACGTATAGCCTGTCTCTGATCTCTAGATAAATTGTCTCTAGGTTTTCTAGTATTCTTTGGGTCTAAAATGTCTCGTTTCACATTAGTAATGAACAATTCCACCTCGGGATGAACAGAAGTGGGAGGCATCCACGTGCTGCTACTACTAGGGACCGGAGAAAAAGTGTTATTCGCTTCTTCTTCTTCCTTACCAGAGTCTTTGTCATGGAAGTGGACTGCCAGACGGATCCTCTTCTAAAACTCTCCAAATCGTCTATGGTCTTCTGCCAGCAGTTGACATCCTTTCGAGTTAATAGACAGAAGGCAGGTCCTTTAGTCAGGAGTGTCCGTTCAGCCTCCGTAAGAGAAAGCGATGTCAAGTTGATGGGATTCAGGTCCAACGGTGGCACTGTAGTCGCCTCGTTGGTCCCGTCTATGTTCTCATTGGTTGGGCGATCTTTGGGCCTGACGAACCGCCGATTTCTCGGTTTGGCTGCTCGCTGAAGTACAGTCTTATTGCAGGGTTCTGGGGTGTAAATTTTAGCAGCGGCAAACTTCCGCTGACTTGTCCTTCTAAGTACATCACTAAGTTGATGCATTTTCTTACTGGTTTTTCTCCAAATGCTAGTGGCAACTGATTCACCAAACTCCATAAATAGCTAATAGGCCGACCGTCCCATAGACTTGTGCACAAAATTTTGTCAACTTGAATGTAACCTAACCTAAATATTCCCTGTTCAAACCCCACGAAATGTGGTACATTTACATTTTGGACCATCCTCTATCCAACTCTATCGATACAACTCACTTTTGACAGTAAAATTCTCAACATTTAAGGGGGTTGTGCGTTAAGCCGACCATGAAACGGTCGCCCTAATGCCACTGGTCTCCCCAAGGTCTGAAAAATAATAAAAAACGGTCGCCCTATTCGCGAATTAGTATGACACGTGTATATATTTTTGTACATCCGTGTCGCGAGCACGACCGCCAGTGACAGCCTGTAAATTGCGCCCTCTGTTGATGACAAGTATCAGACAGTAACGTCTTGAACCAAGGCCTGTTTGTTTCACACGGATCGGGAGGTGATCCAAAGCCGAACGAAAACAAACAGGATCGCGAATCCCTCTCGCTATATGTTGCATGCTGGGAGAATTTGTACTACACGACAAATGTCGTCTGCATCAGATTCTATAGGGCTATTTTTATGATAAACGTTCTAGTATTTCCAGAAAAGTAAATAAATCGTACATAGCTTTAATAACAAAAATACACTGTAAAAGAAGTATGACTAAATACTGTCAAAAAAGCTCATTAAATGCTTCAAATCTACGAAAAAATACCGTTCTTTTTCTCTGTCCGTCTCGCACGTCGCCATCTTGGATCTTGCGAACCCACCTCGCGAGCAGGATCACTAAAAACGTGATCCGGAGCAGCTTTTGACGCTCCGGATCACTGATCGCGCTCCGGATTGCGTAAAACAAACACGTCCAGCCCCAAGACTGCGCGTTTTGTGGCTGTAGCATAGTAGCGGCCTTTTAATTGACCTATCGTTGTTTAAGGGTTAACCACGCCCCTTGTGCGGTCTCAGATGTTGCGCGTTTTACGTGGAATTATAATTGATGTGATTGGACAATAATTCACAAGCTGCGTTGACGCGGTTCGACCGCGATAGATCA
>JAZGUH010000888.1:5000-20000 GCA_037893225.1 Hippasteria phrygiana | reverse complement strand
GGGGGGTGGTTCTAAATATTTTTCTCGTACATTTGCCCAAATAGTTAACCGGCCCAAAATGTTTCCTCTGCAACAACATTTTACAAACTGGGGAGGGGGGGGGGGGGGCATACTTTCTCAACGTTGGTGGCGCCATTTGGCCTCTTTGTTTTGTTCTTACTCGTACACGCAAAATAAGACATTTATATAGTTTGCTTTTCTGGTTTGCAACTTTAGGCGTAGTCCCTTACAAGCCAAATAGAAATAAATAAATAAAATTGCAACAGCAGGGGGGGGGGCGTTCTACCGCCACCCCCCCCCCCCCCCCCCCCGATCCGCCCCTGACAAAATAGAAATCTTCTTTGGCAAACGTACAAATACAAATTTGCACAAGTCAAACACGATTTAATAATCCACTTACAGGGCCGTAGCCTGCCCCGAGACTGGGGATTCGTCAAACCCCAAAGTGGAATTTTTGACCTCAGCGTAACCAGGGCTCTTTCCATAGGGGGCGAGTAGGGGACTGGATATTACGGTGGGGTCGCTCACAGTATTTTCCTTTATAATAATATACTTTCTGTGTTTTCGAAATTAACAGGTTGGCGGGGGGGGGGGGCGACTGAGGTCTACGATTTTTTATGGGGCGGAGGGTTGTGGTTAGGGTTAGGGTTAGGGTTAGGGTTATGGTTAGGGTTAGGGTTAGGGTTAGGGTTAGGGTTAGGGTTAGGGTTATTAGGTTTGATAGGGCGTCCCTTTTCATGCCCCGGAGATTTTTTAAGGATTGGAACATAATCCCCTGTTCCCAGGATCGCCTCCCTGGCCAGTCATTCATCAATAAAGAAAACAACGAATGTTCGAGATTACAATGCTTCCTCGGAAGAAGGCAATGTTAATTCAACTCTTACGATATATACATATACATGTTATCGGAAAATTTGTACTCGTTGTCTCTTGTGTATCCTGGGAAATTTGTGAAAATAATGTGGTGATCTTTGTGTATGCAGGTGCATGTAAAAAACCAGTGACCCATAAAATGTATACGACAAGTGGGAAATTATTGGAGGGGGACACTGCCACAGCCGACCCCTCCCCCAAAAGTATTGGGGAACCCGTCCTCCCGTCCCACCGGAATCGCCGCCCATAGTCCACATGATCATTTTCGGCATTTTCTGTTTCTTCTCGCTTTCAAACCTACAGTTATAAAGGCACGTGGATGGGAAGAGACGGATTATAACAGTGGTGTGATTCTTAATGATGTTCATTCAACCATGTTCGGGTATTGTACTGCCGCCGTGTAGTTTCTTCTCTGTTTCTATATAGGTTTAAAAAGTGCTCTAAGTAGTGACAGCTCGGTGGCCGAGTGGTTAAGCGAGTCGCTCATCGATTTCTTAGTCGAGGGTTCGAATCCAGTCTTTATGTATTTCTTTTTTTCGCCAGAAATGTAATTGTCATTATTTATAAAAGTATTCGTTTACCGTCTCCAAACACCAACTGTACAGTGGCTTGCTCGCCAAGCGCAGTGCAGCTGGGACCGCTCGTGAAGTCCAGGTAAGCATTTGCGTAAAGGTTCATGGCACGTTTGGCTGACTCAGCAGTCAAGGTTTAGGGTGCCGCCATGTTCCTCCCTTTTATGGTGCTAGAACTTCGGGTTATATGGATAACTGGGGAAGGAGGTGTGATGGATCGGAATCTGAGCCTATAAGAGTCCTACATGGGAGCCGGTAAGCCGGGGTATGGTGCCTCGGTGAATCGCGGCACCTGAAAGCTTGGTCAACATCACATAACTTTTCTTTTTTTAATCTTTTTTTTAAACAGGCGTAACACCAGAATGCAGACCTTTTGATTTATATATTCTAAAGGTATACTTTTTTTACATGCATTTGGCAGTGGGTTAACGAATCTCCGTTATATCGATTTAGGCCTACACCAATTAGCACCCACTTTGTAATTACCCAAACTCGACATGTTTTTTTCTAAAGAAGGAAAGGAAAAGAAAACGCCCTTGATAAGTGTAAAGCTAAGCCTTTCTAATCTCATTTTAGGTCACGCTTACCTCGCGATGGTCCGGAAAACGGTCGTAGTGCTGTCCTACATACCAGCCGTTGCAGAACAAAAGATTGTTTATAGCACCTCCGCTAATCCGCCAACAATGGGCACGTGCGAGAGTGAAGTTTTCACGTATTTCAGTAGGCTACGTGAAAGATATGCCTTAGCAACCGGCTGACGCGAAAAATACGTGATACTTTGACGAACGTGAAAAATGAACTGATCAAGTTTTTTATTACGTAAAAAAGGGTCCCCCTTGTTCACTTTTCACGTTTTTCGTTCCAACAAAAGGTTTTCACGTCTTCGGGCCTCACTGTGAGGCCCGAAGACGTGAAAACCTTTTGTTGGAACGAAAAACGTGAAAAGTGAAAACGTGAAAACGTGAAAAAATTTGTAACTAAGTCCAATAACTTCAAAGTGAATTTTGTTCTTTTGTAGGAACGGAGCCCGTACACAATCGTTGCAACATTAAAATAATTTCCTTCATGCTCAGTGGTGGCCCCAGTGTGCCCTCACAGGAAATTATAGTGCCCACTGTGCCCCCCCTTCCCCCCCCCACTGAAAATGTTTAGTTCCCCCTGTTCCCCCGATACATCGAGTTCCCCTTTTCACGTCTACCCCCCGCCCCCACCCAAAAAATAATAATACATAAATATATAAATAAATAAATAAATAAAAATGACCTTGCGAAGCCTATGTTAAGAAATGAGGGCAAAATTCAATGACGAGTTAAATTATTTATTATACCTTTGTTGTTGGTAGATTTGTTGTGAATAATTCGGTTTCGGTCACTTCGACACAGGCCTTGGGCGTTAAAGGTAGTGTGCCCGATTGGTAATCCTCCAGGTTTTTTTACTGAATTATTACGAAATAAGTTACTAGACTCCAAGTTAATAGTAGTATTAACCATTCTGTGAAATGATGGCACCAGGTGTGCTGTCGTTGTCAATAAAAGTGGACATTTATTGTTGGGAAAACTGCCCTCTGTAACAAATTAAATGTAGCCTTATTTAGTATACCCAGCACGATATGGGGCAGAGGGGTCCCTACACCCTATGAGCTCCGTGCGCAACTACCCCCTCAGCGGAAAGAAATGGCGAGTTGGGCCCGGGTCAATATCGACGCCATCTTACCTGACTTCAATTTAAGTGTCTGGTTCACGCTGTGATATTCTTATTGAAAACTCAATTATCGAGAGTCGGCAAACAGACAAAGCAATCCCACTGGTATACAAGTATCAAATGCACAAGGAGCGCGGTGCGGATACCAGCGACGTACTGCCCACGGAAGTGCGGTTGCTATGTGGACAGCGCCCTCATTCGACGGCGCACGGAGCCCATACACTCTCCAGACTATTGTTACCTAACACATCCCCCCCTAGAGATCTGAAAAGAATTTCTGAGATTCCGGGAACACAATGACCAACACAAAAGAGGGGGGTTCCCTCTGTCCCATATCGTGCATCATACATGTATGTTATTTCGTCAAGGCGCGCGTGGCTATCCGGACGAGTGGCGCGCCCCGGACACGCTGGCATGCATAGATATAGATATAGGGCGTGTTTGTTTCACGCAGATCCGGAGTGCGATCAGTGATCCGGAGCGTCGAAAGCTGCTCCGGATCACGTTTTTAGTTACGGTATTTTTTTCGTAGATTTGAAGCATTTAACGAGCTATTGTGATAGTATTTACTCATAATTCTTTTACAGTGTATTTTTGTTATTAAAGTTATGTACGATTTTTTTACTTTTCTGGAAATACTAGATAGTTTATCATAAAAATAGCCCTACAGAATCTAAAGCAGACGACATTGTCGTGTAATATAAATTCTCCCAACATGCAACATATAGCGAGAGGGATTCGCGATTCTGTTTGTTTTCGTCCGGCTCTGGATCACCTCCAGATCTGTGTGAAACAAACAGGCCCATAGAATTAAAAAGACTAGGGGCCTGTTTGTTTCACATGGATCGGGAGGTATAGATAGGCAGCGCGTACATTTCAGACGCGCCATTGGGTGTTCACAAATTTCTCCGTTCTCTCATGGACGCTCTACGCACTGTAGTGCGTGGGTCGACGCGCACCGAGTGAGAATGTCACTCAATAAAAATATGTAATCGAATTAAGTTTATTGAAAGTTTATTTATTCACACATTGCGTCAAACAGATTAAATTAATACAGTCAAATAATATTGGCTTCCCAGTCGTCTTTTATTGCTGTGACAAACTGCAGCAACGCAGTTTAAAACGCAGTTTTTAATGTTGAAAAACGTATCGCCCCACGCGCTGAAAAATGGCGCTGCCAATGGCAGAATGCGCGTCTGTACGCGCTGCCCATCTAGTCTTTATAATTCTATATCTATGGCTGGCATGATCCGGGGCGCGTCACGCGTCGAAGTAGCCACGCGCGCCTTGAATAAAGGCTATCATCCGCCCGACGGTTTAAAACGAACGCCGTTTTTCTCTCGTGTTTTTGTTCGCCATCCAACAACGCAAAACTTTGAACAGGTCAGTGGAACGATATTTCCTATAACCAGCACGATATGGGGCAGAGGGGTACCCCCCCCCTTTTTGTCCCCATACCATATACACTCTCCAGACTATTGTTACCTAACACACCCCCCCCCCCCCCCCCCCCTTAGAGACCTGAAAAGAATTCCTGAGATTCCGGGAACACAATGACCAACACAAAAGAGGGGAGGGGGTTCCCTCTGCCCTATATCGTGCATCATATGATATTTCCTATAAAATACCTAACCCCAAATCCGCCCATTTCTGAAAATTCCAACAATGACCAATCAATCTACAAGGACATTTTTCAAAGGTCAGGAAATTTGTAAAACGCCTAATATCTTGCATGGCGGAAACCAGACTGATATTCTGCTGTCGTATGTTTATTTTGCACAACTAGCATATAGGTCTGTTTTCAGGCTTAGTCTGGCACGCGGTATAATAACAGCGACTTCGCGTACGCATCATGCGTGTATCAATGCACTGAAAGCATGGAGGAATAAAACCCAAGTAAACCATGCCTTGGTCCTTTGTTCTCAATCTTCTTGCCCCTAGGATCAATACAGTGTACAGGCCAAAGGATTTGCATACTTAATGAGGCCCATAGGGCTGTGCAGTATCTTGTAGTTTACGATGGCTTCATCCATACACCCAGTTGGAAACTTGGAGTAGGCCCTGGCTTTCAGTGGCACATGAACTGGAGTTTTGTTTTATAATAACTGCTTTTAAATTGCCATTGTCCGTTTCTCTTGTTTTATCATTGCAGGTTAGATCATTCTTGCACTTTGATTGTGGCAGAAACACTGCGGTTAATTTTCGAAACCTTATTACATTGTATTATTATTTTTTGCGGGGGGCAGGCGTGTGCTATAGGCAGGCATTTTGGTATAAAAAACAATATTAGTGTAGTTCAAAGGTCAATGATTCTCTGGACTCTAAGGACAACATATTAATGTATAAATCTAGTTCATTTTTCCTGTTTTGTTACCCCTTTGATTTGTAAGATTTTCCTCATCTTTCTTGAGATATATAGTTTTAAGCCTTTTCCTGAACTTTGAAATTGTTGATGAATGCTAAGCTTTTGTTCATGTTAAACATTTCGAGGAGCCTCTTTTTCTGGGAAATAATTAAAGTTGAGTGATTTTCCCTCCACTTTTTTGTAATAATATGGAATTTTAACATGCCGAATTAAGCTTATATTAACACCTCCATTTGATTTCCATGTATAAGTATGTGTAAATCCACTTCCTTTTTAAGATGTCTTTTCTTGTATCTCCACATTGTACATATATAAACATTTGGGTGTTTTCGTACCGTTCTCCGTTAACTCGGCCGCGAACAGTGTTTTCTAGTTGCCGATTACGAACGCCAACTGTAGCGCCCGCGGCCTCTGGACGAAAATTCAAGATGGCAGCCACACCGTATTAATACTCCAAATGAAAAGAAAGACTATACGAACAAATTAAATTCCTGGAACGTACAGCAATAAAAATTGGCAGTCCCACTGTTTATGATCACTATGTACGTGTTATGTTATTTTCTTATACTGTTCCTGCTGGACTGAATGAATGCTCCCCATTTCACAAAAATTAACGCAAACTCTGTAACTGTAAGTGCCTTAAGACCGCCATCTTTGTTCTTGCCGTTCTCAGTTGTTCACGAGCACCGTTCATCAGTCGCGTGTTTGTTGTCTTCATTCGAAACGCTCTTCGCGGGTTCATTCAAAAGCAGAACAGGGTTTCGAATACCCAAATGGCCACACACAAGTTAACTTAGACCATGGAGGAATGCTTAGACTATGCAGGGGTCCTTTGTTCTTAATCCACTATAGCCCTTAAAATCAATACTTTACTGAATGTACACAGGCTAGAGGATTTGCATACTTAATGAGGCCCATAGGACCGTGCAGTATCTTATTGTAGTTTACGATGGTTTACCCGTCCTCTTACACGGGTGGGAAACTTGGAGTAGGTACCCTCTCAGTAAGGTTTGCACATGAACTGCACTGAGTTTCATAAGAGTTTGGTATTTTTCCTCTAAATTTCCATTGTTTCCCTTTTATTTTATGAACCTGTGGTTAATTTTTGAAACATTATTATTATTATTGTTATTATTATTAGTTGTGGGGGAAGGGGTGTGTTCAATATATGCAGGCATTTTGGAGCAAGTTCGGGTGCTGCTGATCTAGTCCCTTTTGTCAATTTTGCGATTTATATCACGCATGCGTGGTCTGTTTTCACTCGAACGCATCTAGTCGATTAACTACGTCAAATCTAGTTTATGTAGCAACAACAAAGTGTATATAAAGAATGTCGTCTGCTAATTGTTAACGAAGCAAATGTTGGTAGGCCCCACGTCACTTTTATTTTCTATTATGTAGTTCTTTTATTTTCTCTATTTAACTTTAGTGCAATAAATAATTCATTATCTTATTGCAAAAAGTTATCATCATTGGACAAAACTAACAATTTACCGTAAACGTTTGCAAAACTTGCCCAGTTTACCGAACCTCCATCTTGAAACCGTGACGAAACCGTGACGTAACTCGCGAGTGACTAGAGAAACCATGGTCCGGAGTTAGGTTGATCCAGTTGGACTGGCTAGTCAAACCACACAGCGTTCGAGTGACATCTAGATTGACTATGGTTAAGTCTAGTCACTCTAGTCGCCCAACCGAACTTGCTCTTGGTATCCAACAATTTCAGTGTAGTTCAAAGGTCAATGATTATCTGGACTCTGAGAACAACATAATTATTAATATATAAATCTAGTTTTGTATTTTTCATGTTTTATTTCTCATTGGTTTTTCTCACGGTTTTTCCTCCCATCTTTTCTTGAAAATCTTGAGATATAGTTTTAAGTCTTGTCCTGAGCTTTGAAATGTTTGATGAATGCTAAGTTTTCTTCTGAAAATCACGCTTTTCATGTTAAATATTTTGAGGTGCCTTTTTCTGGGAAATTATATCCTCATGTTTTGTAATAATATGGAATTTTAACATGCCGAATTAAGTTTAGAAGACCTCCATTTGAGTTCCATGTATATTTATGTAAAATCCACTGCCTTTTTAAGATCTCTTTTCAGTCTTGTAGGCCATATCTCCACATTCAGTTGTAACTTTTTGGACTAATTTGTCCACATTGTACATAATTTATACACACATTGGGTGTAGTCGCCCGCGAACAGTGTTCTCTGCATGGTTGCTAATTGCGAACGTCAAAGAGCTCTGTATACAGCGCATCGACAAATATTCAAGATGGCAGTTTATGAATACTCCAAATGAAAAGAAAGACAAATTATCTTACTAAATGAAATCCTGGAACATACAGCTATACAAATTGGCAGAGACAACCCCACTCATCTGATCACATGCAATGAATTTTGCTTTCCTTTTCAAAAAATTAACGCAAAAGGAAGTGCCCAAGTCAGCCATCTTGGATCTTGACGTTCTCATCCTGTTCACGAACACCGCGTATTGGTTCTCCCATGGAGGAAGGAATCCATGGTTCTCATTCAAAACCCCCTTAATTCGCGGGTTCATTCAAAACCAGAACAGGGTTTCCAATTACGCCCATGGGTAGACTTTGCCTTCTTATTAATCTACTATCCCCGCGGGATCAATACTTCACTGAATGCACTATACCCAGCACGATATGGGGCAGAGGGGTACCCCCCTTTTGTCCCTATACCCTATACACTCTCCAGACTATTGTTACCTAGCATCCCCCAAGACCTCTGAAAAGAATTCCTGAGATTCCGGGAACACAATGACCAACACAAAAGAGGGGTGGGGGGGGGGGGGGGGGGGGGTTTCCTCCGCCTCATATCGCGCATCATATGGAATACACACAGACCAAAGGATTTGCATACCTAATGGCCCATAGGACTGTGCAGTATCTTGTAGTTCACGATGGCTTAATCCCCTTCTACACACATTTGGAAACTTGGAGAAGGCCTCCTTATGGTTTTTGCACCTTATGGTTTTGTTTTATATTATGACCTGCTTTTAGTGAATTGCCATGGTTTCTCTTCTATTTTATTGCAGGTTTTAGATCATTCTTATACGTTGAGAGTGGTTTGCCAATATGCTGTTTGGTCGTTTTGTTTTTGTTTTCCCTAAAATACATCAGTCGTCAAACAATCATTTTAAATGTACTAAAATTTAAATTAAAATAAACATTTAAATTTAAATTAAAATATATCAAATTGAAACTGCCGGTTGTCACCCTAACCCCTTAAAGAATCACTACGGACATTTTTAAAGGGAACTGAACGTACCACGTACATGGGAACACAGACAGAAAAATCACGGTCGAACTCAATTTTGTTAAAACAATTTATTTAACCAAATTATCTCTTATTTACAACCAAATTTTACAAATTCACAAATGTTAGTTGTAAAATGACACTCGAATGGGCAGATGCAATTTTACATTAAATCTCATCTAAAATGCCAAGTACTTGTCACCAAGTAGATTTCGCCTTGAACTGTACACAAGATATTTTGACTAAAATTTGATATTTATTGTATCACAAAACTTTTGAATAAATTACTTCATGTATTCAGAATGAGTTGTATCTCTTATCAAATTCAAATATCTGTGTGATTTAATCTAGAATGGAAACTTTATTACATCAGGCTGTTCAACTCTTAAAACCTTTCAATTTCAAACCACCAACTCTCAAACAATTCTAACCTTCAATTTCAAAGTTGTTTTTCAAATTCATTGAATCTTTCACTCCACTTAACAATATTCCAAATGTTTCACCTTAATTCTCAATCTATAGGCCTAATGCACATCTTCAGTTCACTAATTAACCCTTTAAGTTCAAACCTTCAATCTCAATCACTGGATCCTCAATGTTAAAATTCACAATTTGATCCTCCGATTCACTTATCAATATTTATTCAACATCAAAATTCACAATTTGGATTTCAAATTAATTAATATGAACTCTTTCCTTTTAAGTTGGTTTCTTCTTCAAAACTTTCTATTAATCTGTCTGTTTCTAGATTAATCACATTGATTTTGTTTTTAACTTTAAATTTAATAATTATCTTTTAAATGTTCCAACTCTTCTTTCCGGAATACTACTTGTGCTTCAAGTTTTTCAAACTTCTTGTTTTATTCTCACTTATAAATCTTTAAACTTTTCTATAATGTCAAGTAATCTTACTTATCAAACTTCCAAACTTGCTAATTTAAACAAATTGATTTTATTTTACATTCATAATTTTGTGCAGTTAACTACATCCAACACACACACATAAAGATGCTGCCAGTGCTGCCGCATGACTGCCTCACTGTGAAATTACTCAGTAGCCACAATGATCTTCTAAAAGATACCCGGTAAAAGTAGATGCCCCCGAAAAGCGAAGAATGTAGTTAAGAGGCTCACTCTACAAAGTAGCGAAACGTTAAACTCCCAGCTCTTCGTGCCATCTATAAGGTTAAAATTTCACAAACCAAAATCCCCACTAAGATTTCATTCTATCACAGATAAAATTAATATCTATTCATTTTTGTAATGTATGAATTTGTATGTTCACAATAACGAAATTCGGATTACAATTACATAATTTATCACACAAATGTGTCAACTTAAAGTTAGCATCATTGTAGAATCTCTTCAAACAGCATTATATTAGGTCCTTCTGCAGACCAAACACCAATATAGGTGATTGTTGGCTGTTCAGGCTAAGTCAGAAGATACGTTATATCAGTAACTGCCTACAATGTTACTTGAAGACAGAACAGGTCCTCTCTCAAGCAAACAACTGCCCCCAGTAGGTCAGTATAGGTAACCATGAACCACTCCCAAGGAATTCGAAGCTTGGAAGGCATTTGGCATAAATTTAATACTTCATCGACCACAGGCACTGCTAACTATGGCACCCACTACTAACAATAACCAACTCCAACCTTACTCGGGGAAACCCACATACCACAAATAACTAACTCGATACAATACTGAATATTCAACAGTGAAACTTCCAACCAATCACTAAATCCAAGCAACCACATACACACGCACATACATATACATATACAAACACAACCACTCAATCAAACAAATGAATTCCAAACAAACAAATGAGGGAAATAAATATTCACTTGTGACACCGGTTATTGTGGCAGTAACAAGGTTGAGTTTGACAATTTTACCTAAAATACTTTTTGAAGTGGGGATTAAGTAACAAAGGTGAAACTTGGAGCTACTGCAATTATTAATTTTCGAAACATGGCGTCCCCGGTTCATTTTGGGGGGCCGCCAGGATTTTTAAAAATATGTTTAATACCAGTGGAAATGAGGTGGGGAAAGACCCAAAACGCCACCGATCCAATGGAAAATATAATACTTGCCATGTTATGTAAACATGTTCAATTCTCTTGTCTAACATCGCTTTTCATTTTTGTGTGTCTATGAACAGTTGAAAAAACTTGCGGTTGTCGGACATTAAAAAAAAAAATGGCGGCCATCTTGAAAATAAAAACCCCCTTCTCCTTCCTCCTAACCTTTTTTAAACCCGGACGCTAAACATGTTTTTTTTGGCCCAAGCGTAGTTCAAGGGTCAATGATTCTAGCCTCTGAAAACATTATGTACAACGTAATGGCCCCAATGGGCATGGGAGGAAATATGCATTGGAATAGCCTCTTGTTGCCGTTTCGCTTGGCTGCACAAGCCGGCATGAAACCAAGTCGCCCCCATATAATACCCATGCTCAAGGGTTAAACAATTGCATTCAAATGAAAGGGAAAAAAACAGACTTAGAATTTACTGCTTTACTTCCACATAATTATGAAGCGCGATATGGGGGGGGGGGGGGGGGGGGGGAAGAGACCCACCTCTTTTGTGTTGGTCATTGTGTTCCCGGAATCTCAGGAATTCTTTTCAGAAATCTAGGGGGATGTGTTAGATACCAATAATCTGGAGTGTGCTTAGGGTATAGGGATAAAAGGGGGGTACCCTCCCCCCCCCCCCCCCCCCCCCCCATATCGTGCAGGGTATTTACTTCCACTTCATTTCACGTCCCTGGTATTTTCCATAATTATAGAGTCAGGTTTACAAAATGACTCGGACTCAATGTCCATGTGAAAATGTTCTATATTTTTCATTCTTTTTGATAAACCATCCTAGTGCATCTTCTAGGCATCTTTCTATGTGCCTGAAAGACTTTAGTCCCGGCCAGCAGTTTCTGGATTTATCGTTTGAAAGGCAGATCCACAGCCACATCAGAATATGCGACACCTACTCGAATCTTTACATCGACTTCAATACCATCCCCGCAGCGCTTCCTGTAGTCTAGTAAGAATTGACATGAAAAATGCCAAACCCTGACATTTTTGTTAACTGAATTTAACACTCACAAAATATTCAACAATTTCTTTCCTTGGAAAAATGTGATTTTTAAGCTCTTAAAAATGCCGATACCCAATTACTGATGCCCAAGTTGAAACAATGATTAGCCAATACAGGCTCGTCATAAGTTGGTCAGATTCCAATATGGGCAATAGAACATGTCACGTAAAACCGATGCAGCGAACTTGCTACTTTTATTTTACTCGATCAGAGACTCGGTTATTGTCATATTTCAACCGAACTGATTTTATTAACCGGATTGATATTATTTTGCAGCCAGATAAAAAACTTGGACAAAAGTTGTCCTAAGTTCAAGTTGATATCTGATTTTAGAGTTTTATGTGATTTGTTTTTAGAAAAGTTTTACATTTCTGTAAAAAATAAGTTGCCCTCAATATTTGTCAGCCCCCCCCCCCCCCCCCCCCCAGCCTTGCCAATGATGCTGCAGTGTGTGCGCAGCTTTTCCACGTAACGCGCCCAGGATATGCATCTTTGAGAAATGTAAACATTTCTGCACGCGCACGCGCACGGAATCATGTTGCAGTTGTACTGTGCGTAGTATAGTACTGCGTGCGCGTGCTGGGGAAGCACGCGACACGCGCGGCGGCATTTAAATTATTTTATAACTGCCATCGCATGCTACATACGCGCCGTGATGATGAATACCATTGATCTCCATTATATAATGGAGATCAATGATGAATACAGAGAAACTGGGTCAGCTGACACCCACCAACCAATCAGTACCTTCGTCCACATTTCTGATCGAAATGACGTCACAAGTTTGCAAAGTCCTCTCCGATTGGTTAACGCGCGGGGTCGCATAAATTAGCATGTCCGCATATATCAGACGTTGATATGCAATGCAATGCATGCAACGTCTGATACTCAGTCTAGTGGAGGGGGGGGGGGGGGGTAATGTTTTGTTTATTGAAATTTAAACGTATCTCCCCTCGCAAAATGGATCTTCTTAAGGATTAGACCTAGCCGTTTTTTAATGCAGATGACTTTTGTTCTCGAAATGGGGTTCACGGCCGCAGCGGAAGCTATGTGCATATTTTTAATAAATATATATGTATATATATATAAATATATTTATTTATTTATTTTTAATAATTTTGAAGCATTCACCAAACAATTACTGATAGGTTTTACGTAGGTGTTGAAAATAGGTTTTGCAAAAACGCACTTTCCCTGAATGGGTGTCTTCTACACAGTATCTTCGGTGAAACGGAAGTTATTTCGAAATGGTAATAATTAATTATGTAAAACCTAATTAATTATGCAAAATTTGTATGTAAATCTCAAACAGTTATTTTCAGAGACTGCCTACAATGTCATCTGCCGATTCTATGATGCCAGTGGGTCAATGTGTCAAAGAAAAATAATTAGATCCCTCAAAAGCTGATTTTGTTTGCGCCCTTTAGGGTTAATTATGTAAATTGGCATTGACATTAATTATGAACATCTGAAATTATAGATATTATTGGAAGAATGCATACATAACATGCCTACCAAGTATAGATGAAAGCAAATAAACCATTATGGAGACAGGGAGAAAATATCTTGTAATTATGTGATTTGTTGGGGCCGTGGCCACTGTAAAGAAATACATAAAATAGCATTTGACCTCTAAGTAAAAAAACAAAATTAAGCAAGTTGTCCGTCATTAGATTTGATGTATCTCGAGAAAATGCCTACTGAAAATGTACCTTGGTGGAGGAAGGGACTCCAAATTTGAACACTCTTTTGTAAGTGTGATACTTTAAGACAAAGTAAAGCCCTCTGAAAATAAAACAATTGTATCTACCATGGTGGAGGACGGGCCTCTCAATTCGAACACACCATTCTGAGTGTGATATCTTGAGACAGAGAAAAGCCCTCTCAAAATGATTGAAATCTTGACAGAAATATATCGTATCCAGCGAAAAAAAATTTACCTCAAGAATTAAAAGAAATGAGTGAAGTTAACCATCTACTTTGATTTTAAATCGACAGCATTTGAATGGTTTGCTGGGCTTGCTATACTTCTCTTCTTCAGTATCATGTATCCACAGTGTGCATGTTGATATGTATATACAAGTGGCTTTTGTACACACATCCACGATTATATATAATTATGTACGAAAATGCTACATGATATTCTAAGTCATTCTGCTGATGAGACGGAATTGTGTTTGATGTAGAAATCCAAGGCTTTTCGGACAGCGGAAATGCCCAAATTATTGTCGATGTTTGGAAACATGGCTACCACATCCCATGACACCAAGTAAGCAATTTGTTTGCTAATCTGTTTTTTGTCAAGCCATTATTTTTTGGGTCCAACTACAAACTTTGTCAAAATGCAAAGGTGTAAGGTCACTATCAAGTTTGGAATAGTGCAAGTCATTATTGAGTTGTTCTAGCATCTTGTTCTGGTACAAATCATGGTCTAAAACAACAAAACCAGATCCTAATTTATCTTGAATTCTGATAACCTTATTACTACTTTTCAGATCACGTATAGCCTGTCTCTGATCTCTAGATAAATTGTCTCTAGGTTTTCTAGTATTCTTTGGGTCTAAAATGTCTCGTTTCACATTAGTAATGAACAATTCCACCTCGGGATGAACAGAAGTGGGAGGCATCCACGTGCTGCTACTACTAGGGACCGGAGAAAAAGTGTTATTCGCTTCTTCTTCTTCCTTACCAGAGTCTTTGTCATGGAAGTGGACTGCCAGACGGATCCTCTTCTAAAACTCTCCAAATCGTCTATGGTCTTCTGCCAGCAGTTGACATCCTTTCGAGTTAATAGACAGAAGGCAGGTCCTTTAGTCAGGAGTGTCCGTTCAGCCTCCGTAAGAGAAAGCGATGTCAAGTTGATGGGATTCAGGTCCAACGGTGGCACTGTAGTCGCCTCGTTGGTCCCGTCTATGTTCTCATTGGTTGGGCGATCTTTGGGCCTGACGAACCGCCGATTTCTCGGTTTGGCTGCTCGCTGAAGTACAGTCTTATTGCAGGGTTCTGGGGTGTAAATTTTAGCAGCGGCAAACTTCCGCTGACTTGTCCTTCTAAGTACATCACTAAGTTGATGCATTTTCTTACTGGTTTTTCTCCAAATGCTAGTG
>JAZGUH010000887.1:0-232555 GCA_037893225.1 Hippasteria phrygiana | reverse complement strand
AACTAAGTAATAGTCTATTACGGTCCGTGTAAATCTTGCAGGTATTGCTACTGCTAGCTACATGTAACACTAAAACGGTGCATGTGATAATGCAAGCTGTACTACGGTTCCGAGTTTCAATAGGCCTATATGCGTTTCCTTCTGCGCTCAAACTCTGTACGTTTCTTACTAAAAATGGCAGTCATATCATTCTTGTGCATGTAGCTGAATGTGGGTACACATGACACGTAACATGCACATAGCCCTATTTCATATTAAAATTGGTTAGATATTAAGAAAAAGGCTAATACACAAAAAAAATCGTAACAAGATCACGGTGTTTGTAATGCTGATTTCTCAATGAATATGATTTTCGATTTGTATTGATGCATGACGGAGAGCTTATAAAATATGTCTAGGCTTTTGGCGTAGCACCTCATGCACCAACAAAAGTTTACTTTGACCATGGAGGAAGGAACACTTTCCTCCATGCTTTGACATTATTTAGTGGACCCCCCCCCCCCCCCCCCCCCCCCGATTTGTCAGTCTACGGTAGTAAAAGAGGCAATTAAAAACTGAATGTGTAATGACGATCAGTTATCCATAACTGAAGACCGCTGGAGTGTTGTTGGTCCGGTGCGAGGTAGGGGCTGCTGGCCGAGTCTCCACCGCCAGATCGGGTGGCTGGCCACCGGTGGCTCGCTCGGGTCGACCACAGCTCGATAGGCTGGGTGGAGATCGTTGTCTCGCACGATAAGGGAGGGAATGACCGTGAAAAAGTCGCTGAGTTTGAAGTGCGATGCGGCAGGCATGGGGGCCAGATAACCCCGGGAATGCTTTCTTCTTGGTTCCCCGCCGAGTCTGTGTTTACTCTTGGCCTTCCTGGGCCCTTTCTTGCGACCCCTGCGGCGCGACTTGAGTTTGTTCGTCCGTCTCTCGTCTGATTCCGTCTCCCTCTTCAGCTGTTTGATCTGAGTGTTGATAGACTCCAGAGCCTTCTCCAAGACGCGCACGGCTTTCTGGGGATCGCTCGGTAACCGGAGAGTTTTTCCACTGTATAAATCGTTTTTCGAGTGTTTTTTTGAAGAATTTCCTTTGCATTTTTTCCGGGTGGTCTTGCGTCCGTGGTGGGAATGTTCCCCTTTCTTGAGATGAGTACCATTTCGATGCAACATGCAGTCACGCCGGCCCAATTTTGACTTGCTGGACTTGTGATGGTGGTGTTTTCGTTTCTGTGGGGTGTCAAATAAGTTCTCAGCTTTTCTTTGTTCGGTGTCTGCCGTTTCTTTCTTGTTCGCAGATTCTGGCAAATTGGCTTGAATGACACTCTGCCACTCGTCTTTGCCTGTCGGTTGGCCATTCAGTGATTCCGACAGCGAATTGCATCTCGATTTACAGTCCGACTTTGCTCTTTTAACATCACCGGGGCTTGTTTCGTCGTCGTGCGCCCATGTCCTTCGCCGTATCTTGAGGACGAGGGGGTGGGTGTCAGGAGCCTTGCCTCGGTCGGCAGTGACCGGCGATCTCCGCTGCGGGGTGGGAGACGTCCCGTGGGTTAAATCGGACACCACGGTGCCTTCATCCCGAGGGACGATTTTCAAGCTAAAATTGGGCTGTTTGTAGGAATTGTTATTGTCACAGTGCTCCCTAACTAAGGTCAATTGTTTTGCATTTGGAGGCTCCAATTCCATGTCTACAGAATTTGCATATTTCGAGATCGCGCTCTCAACTGCTGTGAAACTCCCGGTGTCCAAATGTCCTCCGTTTTTGAGTTGGACAAACGAAGACATCGGTGAGGAAGGATTCGAGGAGTCTGAGAGATTGGAGTCGATCTCAAGACTGGAGATGTCGTTTTCGCTGTCACTCTTCGCGCCGGTGTCACGACAGTTTCTCTCGTAGACGCCGAGTCGCTTCTGGAATCCGTTGACGAAAGTCACGGACTTCTGCGGGACTTGGGGCTGCTGCTCTGCCGTGGCGCACGGCGACCCAAGCAGCTCGGCCTGCTCACGCCGTCTTGCCATCGCAGCCGTGCTGCGTGGACTCTCGGGTCCACAGTGATCAGTCACAGAACCCTGTTTACCACGCTGAATGTTCAGCATCCTGTAGTGTGCACTGTTTGGTCTAGGCCTACCTCCCGGCCCCCCGCACCCACGTACTCACTCCAACTCCACACCGTTATCACTATTGTCATGTCAGACTAGTTCACTGCCTGCCCGTCCTGCGACCGCCATCTTGCGCGTTAATATAAATGCCCTTCATAATTCATCGCGACAGCAGTTTGAAAAAAAAGTGTAAATAAACCGTGCATGCACGCAGTGCTTTGCGAACTAAACTCAGTGCGATTAGCATGGACACTGTGGAGAAAGGAAAGGGCTTTAATTTTTAGCCGATCTCACACACAGTAGGCTTTGTGGCCTGTGCATGTTTAATAGTTTCTGTAGCCGGGCATTCTGTGCTCCGTGTTTTACCTTTTTTCTGGCATGAATCGACTCACTGTGTCACGTATGCAGTAGGCCCCTTATCGAACCCAAATATCCTACCTACAACTTGCTATTTTGTAATACTATCGTGAGTCGCATGCCCTTTATCTTAATCTTATGCATAACCCATGCTTGCTAATAATATTCTTTTTGTGACTAGCTAGAACGAAGTAGGCCTATGAGTTTTACTGCAAAAATGATTTTCATGAGCCGACGACCGTTGCAATCCAGTACTAGAAATTGCAGTCAAAAATGCACTTGAAATTTTGAGCATTTTCGCGAAGGCCCACACCCCGAGTTTTTCAAGCCACATGATCTGGATTTCCACATGACATGGATTTCGATATATGTCTGTCAGCTGTCTGTATGCCGGGTCTGTTGAAGGAGTGAATCGAGTGAATGAAGAAGTGAACCGACCATGTAACAATTAGGCCTTTTCGCGTTTAGGCCTATACATGCCACGATGTCATGTTCAAGGGTAAAACGCCAGGTTGTATTGCACAGTGTACAGTTTAATAGTACATGTAGCCTACATTGTACAGCGCCAACATGTACGGTACGCACTGTTGTATACATGCACATTGATTATGTGTGAACATCGTTTTCCTACCTCCATGATTTAACATACAATGATTAGGACATTTCCTCCATGTACTTTTCTGGAAGGGGGAACTGACGGCCATGAAATTAAACATGCTTTGCATTGGCACACAGTGGGCCTCAAACTCGGACCAAGCAATGAGGGGTTTGCGCCCTACCCTTTGAAAATCATGCATGTCCATATACCGCATATTTAGTAGCATCTTTTCCATTTTTTTCGGGAACCTGTTCCCCCCTTTTTGTACGCGCCCCACCTTTTTTTTGCCAACGTAGATCATGCCCTGAACCTGACCAAAAAAAGGCACATGCCCCGCCTATCTATTTGTATGCCACCATATCTCACATTTTCAGTAATTGTTTTTTTAATCTAAAAATCAAAGGTTTGAAGAGATCATCCCAAAAGCGAGGGGTTTTTTTTTTTGCTTGTAATTTTGTTATAATTGATTTCTTTTCATATGATCAGTAGCTCTTTTTTTTAAATAGGGTTGAACTTTAGAATTCTTGGCAATTTTGTAAGGCAGACGTTTCAGAAAATTAACAAACCTCGAAAACAGAATAAAATAACGGCGTATGTGGATAGTTTGGGGTAACTGTGGTAAAACCACGACAGGAACTTTTGATCCATTTCTTAATTTGCTATACATCCTACATGTTAGTTACAATGGATATTGAACTGTTTTGAAATAAATGAATAAAATTGTGTAAATCCGAGAGGGGGTCCATCTTTAGAAAGGGACCCGGCATAAAAAAAATACTAGTCAAAACAATATTTTGGAAAAGTGGGGGAGGGGCAATTTTCAGAACTTTATAAGGGCTCACGCTTAGGCTGTTCATACACGGTACACCACAAGGACTTTTGAAACTTTATTTTGGGTGTGGGGTGGGGCCGGGGGGGGGGGGGGGGGGGGACTTTACCATTTAATTGTCTACAAGTGTGGGAAATATTCCCAGATCCGCTTTCCGCGCCTGAATTTACACTCATGCAGTAACTGAAAGTTTTCAAAATTAGGAACACAGTACGTTGTCTATCGCGAGAACGTTCATGGGGAGGGAGGTTCCATGGATTTGTTTAACTCGTCAAACTATTAAAAAAAGATGCCCCGAACAATTTTACGCCCGTGAAATAATTTTAAAAGCAGGGGCGGGGGAGGGCTGACGTAGGCCTATGGTGCAATTTGGCAATATTTCCACTGTCATTGATTCCCCCCCCATGCATACCCCGCTCTCTTATTCCTCTGCTTTTCCACTTTTTGTCATGAGGCTTCGAACCATGTCGCTACACTGGAAAGTTGTGTAAACAGTGGTACTGCCAGGGGGAAAAAGGGGGACTTCCCCCACTCCCGCCCCCCCCCCCCTCCCCCGTGGCAGCTCTTGTTCCGCCCCCTTGTCCTCCACTATAAATTTCAGGGTTTTTTGTGGCTTTGTTTGGTTATGGTTTGGTTTGGTTTGGTTTTTACTCCTTTCCGGGAGCTGTCGCCACGCCATCTGTATAAATGTGTTCATATGCGATCACTGAGTTTGGACATTTTGCGTAGGCATACATGTCAATGCTCTTAAAAGTGCCGTCCCGTTAAAAACAGGACACCTCACCCCTCCCCCCTCCCCCTCCCCCTCCCCCTCCCCCGCCCCCCCCCCCCCCCCCCCCCCCCCCCAGCACAACCTGTGTATAAATAAAATGAGTCATAATTCAGTTCCTGGGAATAATTATTTGGTCACAATGATCATCAAAAATCCCGGCCGACCCATGGGGGGGGGGGGGGGGGGGGACTGAAGACGAAAACTGTTTGTTTTCCGTTTTATACTATTGACTGTTCGAAAGTTACAAGATAAATCAGCATTTTTTTGTTTCTCAACACACAAATCTGGGAGGGGGATGATCCAATGGCCCACCCCCCCCCCCCCCCCCCGGTCAAAAAGTGTGTGTGTGTGTGGGGGGGGGGGGGGGGGGGGGTGTTTCTTTCTATGGGGCGGGGTTACCATCCCGCCTCCATCGATCCCTCACAAAGAAGTTTATTCTTCTCTCGACCAGTTTATTACTTTTGTTTCCTAGTGTGGCACAAAATAATCAAGGAACAATAATTACTATTTTTAATGAAACAACGCAGTGCCTTTGATATTTTTTCTCAAGTCCTCGGTACGCGAAAAAGTGCACAGTCACTGATCTCCGGCTCCATATGTATAAAAACTGAATAGCTCATTGGCCTTTAGCTTTGCGCGCTATACGAACAACTGTCGCCAGCAGCCGCCATAATACTACTCGTGGAACATCCATAAGTCATTGCTACACAGTCTGGCTTCTGCTGCGTCATGCATGTACTAGTTTTACGTACGTTCACTCATCGCGCGGAGTAGAAAGATGGCGGATGGTGCCGTCAATTTGAACAGCCAATGACCATGTGTGCGCGTTGAATAACTTGAGGGCGCTACGCACAATTTGTGGTCTGGATGAAAATCCATGCAATAATAAATGTACGATATATTTCCAACATGTCTTCGAGCAGACGACGTGGGCATATCTGCTTGTCATTTAAACCCTCAATTTTGATCGTCTTTTCCGTACTAATTTGCTTCGTGTCAAATGTGAGTGCTTGGGACAATGAGGACTTTGAGCTGTTTGATTTGGTGGAGGAGGTACAACTGAATTTCTACGATGTTCTTGGCGTCGAAAAAGTAAGTTGACAGAATTTGATTTAACGCAACAACACGGCAGTGACACATCATCATTTATATAATCATAGTCGTGTAGTCATGACAAGCAAAGATTTTAATTTAATATCCCCCCCCCCCCCCAAAAAAAGGGTCAGGAACAGAAAAATCTTGGAAAATAACCACCCCTCATTGATAACAACTCTCCAATTAACATGTATTTTATTGTAGTTAAAGATTTATGTTCAAATTTGCAATCAATTTAAAAAAATTGGTGTCCAAATATAGGTCCTAGTTCATTGATAAATAATCATTTCCATAAATGCTGGTATTGGTAATAAATGCATCATCTCTTTTCCTGTGACAGACAGCCACTGCTGCAGAGATTCGTAAAGCATACAGGAAACAGTCACTGGTCTTGCATCCTGACAAGAACAAGGAGGAGAATGCGGAAGAACAGTTCCGACAGGTAAGGAAGAAGTGCAGTAACCATGGTAACAAATCATGTGATCAGTTGAGAAACTCACTGTGTTGATTAGTCAGTTGATGGCCGCCAGCAAAGAATGTCTACCTTTACAAGTCGCCCTACCGATTGTGGGTTTGAATTCAGCAGGGTCATGGTGCTTGTGTCCTTGAGCAAGAGACTTTGTCACAAATTGCTTCTCTCCACCCAGGAGTAAAATGGGTACATGTGAAAGCATTGGTCATTGTTTGATTGGAGCCAAGTGTGCTTAACTTACAGCCAGGCTGTATATTGCCCTAGGGAGTGAGGTTCTAAGAACGATTGATGGTACTAAAGTTCACGTAAGTGGCACATGATTAAATACAAAATGCAATAATAAACATGTATGATATTTTTTTGATTGACGCTTTTTGTTTTAATGTTTTGCAGTTGGTCACTGTGGCAGAAGTCCTCAAAGATCCAGATATGCGACAAAGGTAAACTTTGTTTTCCTTTCATGATAGATGCTTTTAGGCCAAGTAAAACAAAACAACAGTTGATCGTCCCCGCCCGCTTCCTTTTTTCGTGCCGCATTGATTTTTATATTATTTTTTATTTTTTTATTCTTTATTTTTATAGTCAAACTTTTCGAAAAATTGCATGTAAAAAAACAAAATCTGAAATCGTCGTCAATATTTCGATTGTTTTAGACTTCTACCCATATTTACTTTCACTGGTATGCACAGTATGTACCTACTAAACTTTAATCGGGTGCATTTGTAAGCGTCTACGGATCCATGAGCCCTGTGAACGAACGTAATCGATTTAGACGTATTGCAGCCGCTTTGTGTATTTTTTCATCTTTTTCGATACGACTGAATTTTACAGACTACGACCAAGATGGTCGCCGGCTTTTTACTTCAAAAAGCCGGGCGGCCATCTTGGAAAAAAAATGGCACCTCCCTCATCCTTTTTTTGAAAAGTCCGGACGATCAACTGTTGTTTTGTTTTACTTGGCCTTACAGCAAACTGAAAATGTTTTCTTGTAAGAAGGTCATTAACTTCTTTGGGTACGGCTGTTACTGATGGAATGCCGGGGCGTCAGGCTCTCACTAAAATAGGTGCCACACTGTCCTAATCATCGCACGCTGAGCCCTCCCTTTCATGTGAATGAAAGCTTTGTTTGAAAAAATTCCATCTGTTCATTACACTCTGAGTTTGTAATTGTATGCATTATCGTTGGAAGGGGTATCAGTGCTGATATTTGTATTATTGTGTCGACGAAGGTATGACCATATTCTGGAGCATGGGCTTCCCAACTGGCGTGAACCGGTGTTCTACTACCGTCGAGTCCGCAAGATGGGATTGTTGGAGTTGGCCGTGCTGCTGTTCATCATTATGACCGTGGGCCACTACCTTGTCATGTGGTCAATCTACTGGGAGAGACTCCTAGAGCTGGTAAAATTTGAAACGCCCTCCGAGTGGTTCAAAGTGATGGAAACGGACTTTTAGTAGAAATGTTTAATAACGTACTTCGCAAAAGTATTTCAAGCTTGCCTGTACGTATTATTGCAGAGCTGACATACCTGCTAATGGACTAACTTCAAACGTGTGTTTTTTTTATGCACTTAAGGTACGAAGCTACAATGGGCTGCCTGAGAAATTTGTCATTTCATATGAATTTTGTTAGTCTGACATTCCTGGGGGACATTTTTTTGTTATGCAAGTTCATCCCAAACAAGGCTAAAAGGCCACTCCAGGTATGGGACTATAAAAAGAACAAAAAGCAAGAGGTAGGAATTAAGATTCCTCTTGAAGCAGGAAAGATTGTGTAAGATGAAGGGAAACGTGCACCAGGCAAAGAATTCCATAGAGATATGGAACGGGGGAAAAAGCTATTGGCATAGCTTTTTGTTCTACATCGAGTGTTGACAGATTTTACTTTTGAAGCATGCAGTTTAATAGCATTCAAAAAAGAGGATCGGTCACAATTGAACTGATGTTTCATGTCGCAGGAATCAATTATTCCAAAGAAGAAGAAAGACAAAAAGTCCAAGAAAGCCGGCCGACAGCCCGCTACCTCCAACCCAGCAGAGACCGAAGACATCCCGCCGATAGAGCTATCCCCCGACGACCCCCTCCGTCCGGCCAAGCCCCAGCTGACCGACGCCCTGCCCTGCAAACTGTACCGCCTGGTCCTGACCACGGTCATCTCTACTCCGTCTGCACTGAAGCAGGTCAAGCTGGAACTCGAGCTGTGGCGGGAGAGACGGAGGCAGGAGGCGGAGCTAGCCGATGAGGAGGAGGAGGAGGAGGAAGATGGGGAAGGGGAGAGGGCGGAGAAAGTAAAGAGGAGGCGGAGGGTGGACCCGGCAGTGTACGAGTACGAGCCGAGCACGGCGGAGCCTGTGACTTATACTCCGCAGGGAGTAACAATAGACGATAACCAAAAAACATCAAGTACAAAGGTAGGTGTAGCATTTGCACAAATTCTTGGGGGAGGTTATCCCGCCTGGGTCTATAGGTCTGTAAATTGGGATAATTTCTGCGGAATCTCTTTGAAGATTTAGATCGGGATTCAGAAAAACCGTAAGGGTGGTACGGCTGGCAATCTAAAATGTGACAAACCACCGGAGTCGTGTATCTAGAACGGCTTTTAAGCTTGGAATTAAACGACTTCTATAAAAAAAAATTGAATTTCTTACAATCCACAAGACCAGGGGCTGTTTATTAGACCACCGGATGAGCAGAAGAAATTCTCTTCACCACAAATAGTTTACGGGACTTGTACCTACCTAAAATTGAATATGACACATTTTGTATTGGAAGCCAGCTCAAACCGCAGCTTAATTGACGTATCTTTGCAAGATCTGTTTTTTGGTGGACTTTTGCTAATAACAGGAACAAACTGACCGGATCCTTATACCAGCAGAAAGATCATGTTAGGATCTTTCTAATGGTGCTATCAAATTCATGTGTCACTGTTATAATATTCTGAGAAAACTCTATCCGTGTTTCCCGTTTGACAAAATGGGCCAGAAGAGAGACGGCCATAAATTTGCTATTATTTTTAGCAGTTATGGCTTTCATTTTTTGCACCATATGCAAGAATAGTTTTCATGGAACAAACTTCGCACACACTATTTTCCGTTTAAATTAACTCTTGAGGGTGAGAGATCTTTGGTTGAAAAAAAACATTCAGCAAGCTTTTTCTGCTTGAGCGGTTTTCGTTCGACTGAACAAAGAATGTGGTACTGGGAGAAAATAAGCCAAAATTGTGTACGAAAGGGTTAAACGAATAAATCACAAGAGCTGCAAATGACCCTATGCGCCTTTAAGGCAAAAAGTTAAACACCATTACACCAATCGGACGGTTTTCTATTGGCTGACCGAAAGGACCTTTTGTTATGTATTCAAGTGTACTGCTTATTATTGGTTTCCGTATGTTTAGTCTGGTGACTGGACCCAAGAGGAGGTAACCAGACTCATCCGCACCATGACCAAGTATCCCGGAGGAACGTCTTCAAGATGGGACAAAATTGCCGAGGAGATCTGCAGACCCGTGGATGAGGTCGGTGGGAATTTATTTTATATGAATTAGCTTAATAACCCTAACCCCCTTCAATTTGTTTGTTATATGGCCGTGCTAAATCCAACAATTTCTAACAAAACTGAAATGAGAAGCCTGCTAAATACAATAAAATCCGACAGCAAATTTTGTTGGATTCTGCAGTGCGTGGTACGTTACACGACAACTTAGGTATATTGCAGAGAACCCTGCCGAATCCAACAAAATCCAACAAAATCCAACAAAATCCAACAAAATCCAACAAATCCAGATAAATACAACAAAATCCAACAGGTATATTAACCCATTGATCTCGGATGACATCTGTAGGCGCGGTTTAAAAATTATGGCCTGGCCGGTTGACCCTATACCCGCAATCTCTTCATTTTCAATCCATTGTTGGGTTATTGTGCACAATCCTCTTGTGTCCGTTTCGCTTGGCTGCACAAGCCGGCCTGGCGCCCCATTATAACGACAAAATTACAATAGCCTTTTGCCATTGTTGGATATAGCAGAGTTAGGGTTAATTGGTTTACAAACCGGTATTTTAACCCAGGTTGATGGTTTTGTTTACAAGGTGGAACCAAAATGGAAGCTTGTGCCATCAGTGAAATCACATTGAAATGTAACCCAAGGAACTGTGTGTTTACAATTTCCAGATTAATATCGTTCTGGGATTTGGCTGCATTCAATGGCTGTTTGTGTCGAGAGTCAGTCATAAATCCTTTGAAATGGTGAACCTGTTATGGTATTTTTCATCTCAAGGTTATCAAGAAGTCCAAACAGATCCGGGCAGGAGGTTATGTGGTTAGCGTGAAGGCTTCTGCACAAGGTGAGTATTAGCTGCATTAGGGATCATTTCATATTGTCTACAAGTGGTATCAGTTGCAGTACCACTGTCTTTTTTCCAGTACCAGTACAGTACAATGTCGCTATAATGAACACGATGGGGTCCACAAAAGGTAGTTCGTTATAACGATTTTTTAGGATTGGCAATTTAAATGTTGCCAACCCTACCACCTCTGATCATAACCCTTTATACCTAGAGTGGCTTTTAGCCTTGTATTGGGTGATTTGAATTTAAAAAAGGGAATATGCTTGTAGTTAGGGTGTTTGTCTTCTTGGTAATAGACAACAATGATGTGTTCTTCAACACATGAAAATTAGTACAAATTCAGAGCAAGACAGATGCACCAACATAATTCATGTTCATAACGTAAGCGCACAAATAAGGCATGACTCTTTTCAGTTGACAAATCTAAGTTGGTGAGAAGATGGAATATGCGTCGGGATGATGTAAATTAGAAGAGAGATTTTTAACCCTTTCCCGACGTAGTGTAACTGCACTAGTAATCAGGAGGTTGTGGGTTCGAGTCCCACCCGAATAAGCCTGTCAATTTTTTTCCCCACAGGCTCTTGGAAAGCACCGAAAATACAGTGCTTCTTGCACTACGTCGGGAAACGGCAAAAATGTCTCTTCTAATTTAATGAATTTTCAAATTGAACAAAGAAAACTAGCACGAGTGGGATTTGAACCTGTGACCTCCGGAGGGCATTACAGGGCAAGATAGCTCAGTTGTTAGAGTGCTGGTACGGTATTTTGGAGGTCGCAGGTTCAAATCCCGCTCCTGCCAGTTTTCTTTGTTCACTTTGAAAATTCATTCAAATTTACCTAGTCAGTTTCCCTTGTGGTTTGTTTGACGAAAGCTACTGACAATTTGGGAGACCGCCAACATAGGGCAAGGCAGTTCAGTTGGTAGAGCGCCGGTACGGTATTCCGGAGGTCGCAGGTTCGAATCCTGCTCCTGCCAGTTTTCTTTGTTCACTTTGGAAATTATCTCTTCTAATTAAAATCTATGTTGAACATTTAGATAGTGACCCACTAAGTTTGTCCTTATTCCATTTTTCAGGTATTACTGGTGCTGTACAGCACACAGTAAGCAGCAAAACGGGGAAAACGTTCACCGACGACATCATCACAACATCATCAGAAGGCACAACAGAAGACACGGGCGACGACCAGCAGGAAAACCAAAGAAAACACAAAACCGTCAAACGCCCCAAGGCGGCGGAAAGAACGTTGCTGATTTCGCAGACAGCGAGCGGTAATCTTGGACCGAAGGAGGGGAAGGCGGAGCTTGAGGATGCGGAGAAGGGGGAGGATTCACTGATGGCTGAAGGAGGGGCAGGCAGCTGGAGTCAGAGGCAGCAGAAGATTCTGGAGAAGGCGCTGACGGTCTACGGCAAGGGTGTGGCAGAACGCTGGGAGAAGATCGCCGAGGCGGTACCTGGGAAGACAAAGGTGGGTAGCGTTTTCTCCCCTCTAAGCACCTGTCACATCAACCACCTGTCCAATTAACAGCTAACAATAATTTTAGACAGGCTGTTTTTTGCTCCTAGAAAATGTTTAAGCCCGTTTTTGCCTTGTTTTCAGATATCGCTGGTGAATTTTGCAAGTACGGTGATTTGAAGGGTGCTTCCTCATTCAGTAAAAGGGATTTGTTTCAATTGATTTCAGTTTTGCCTTTTTTTTCTTCAGGAGGAATGCATTGTACGGTACAAGGAGCTCGTGGAGACAATACGACGGAAGAAACAGACGACCACAGCACAGCCGCAAGGGGCGAGGAGTTAACAGCACTAACTCTCTGCAACATGACCAGATCTATTGGACAACAAAGCACACTGGGTGTATTCGAAACGCTGTGTTGACTGAATGAGAATGGGGTATAGAAGGTCGGGAAACGGAACGCGAACAGGATTTTCACTCCCTGGGGAGAGGATGACGAACAAGAAGAACATAGATGGCTGACAGCCACGACAGCGCAGGACATTCGTATGTCCTCAGATTCTTTGAATGCTTTTATTCGAATAAGTGAAGTTGTAGTAAGCGGAAATATCTGATCATCTGTTTTCAGTTCTTCTTCATCGGACGAATCAAACATCACAAAAGCTGTGAAGATTGTTTTGACTTTCGTTGCATCGTTCGTGGGCGCCAATGGCACCACCAAGCACTCCGACGTGCTCTTCCTTATTAAAAATCGGCGACCCGAGAACACTGCACTCGAGTCATTCTAGAACGGGGTTTCAAATGCGCCCGTTTCGTCCAGGAAGTTCTGACCATCCCCCGGATATCCCAGATTGGACGCCTTCATACAGATCCGGCAACCCGGGATATTCCAGACAGTGTTGATTTGTACCTTCAGTAAGTAGGATCTGGCCGGCCCGTCATCCTTTACAGTCTGTCGTCTTTGCGACGTCACAAATAGACGTAAAAACCTCCATCTCTTTTTTTTGCCCAACTCTTGCCGAATTTTGTTGGTTGATTAACCAATTAAAATTGTCAGGCCAAAATTGGTTTTGATTACATTTGTAAATATATTGTCCTATGTTGTAGGACCATTTTGAAAAAGTCTTCCGTGTGTGACCCAATCAAGTCTCCGAAGCTTCTCTTTCTTTTTTTTGTTCAGTAAATATAGTAAGGGATTCTAGCTACAACAGTTGTCCTAAAATACAGTAATATTTTTGGATTTTCATATTTGTTTGGGAAAACTCGGCTCAAAGAAAGATACTGACAATTTGGGAGCCAGCCAACAGAGAGCAAGATACTTGGTAGAGCGCCGGTACGGTATTCCGGAGGTCGCAGGTTCGAATCCCACTCCTGCTAGTTTTCTTTGTTCACTTTGAAAATTTATTCAAATTTACGTAGTAAATTTCCCCTTGTGGTTTGTTTGCAGAATTATTTACTGCGGAATTACTCTCTTGTTTGTTTTCTTCCCAAGATGAACCATAAAGGGGTAAGGGCTTTGTAAAGGTCTTTTCAGTATGCACTCCTCGTTTGTTGAATAAGCTATACGCTGCGCTCCGTTTGCACAAACACATTTAAAAAAATTGTTATTGGGTTTTGTTTCTTTTTAAATGGGAAACTTTTGAGATACTTTTGGCTAGTTCTGAGCATGCGCATCTAGTTTTGAGCATGTGCGCCCCGCCGCCTAGTTTTGAGCATGTGTGCCTAGTTTTGAGCATGCGCGTCTAGTTTTGAGCATGTGCGCCTAATTTTGAGCACGCGTGCGTTGTTCAGAGCTTGCACACGACTGATGAGAACAGTTGGCTTTCCTGTTTTGGTTGTGTAACATTTTGGGTTTATGAACCCTCCTTCAGTGAAATTTGTTTCTGTCATTTTTCTCCAATCTACTTATGGCCCTATTTCACAGCAACATACCATTTAGCTTAGCGAATTTATCGGCTTAACAAAATTCACGGAGAGCCAGCCAAGCACGTTCAAACACACATTATGGCTGGTAACAAGTTTGTGCAAAGCCAAATGTATCTGTGCTAGACAAAGCCACTTCCCAGGTTTCATCGTAAGGTTGGGGCGTGATCCCTGGCTATACGGAATTATGGGTTTTGACTTCTGACTAGTGCCCGTTCACCCTCCCCTCCCTCCCCCTCCCCTCCCTCCCCCTCCCCTCCCTCCGCACAACTTCAGCATTAAAGTTGTTTACTTGGCACTGAGATCCTCGCTCAAAAATGTGCAGATCGGTGCTGTTTTCGAAAATTTTTGATTGTTACAAATGTGCCTCATCAGTTGGGATGTAATGAGGCTCAGGATGTAGGAATTTGTATAAAACCGATGGAGACAAAATAAACTTTTTGTTAATTTAAACAAAAAAGGAAAGAGACTCTATGAGTTTATTGTTGTTTTATTATTTTGGATAAAATGAGGTAGAGACATTTTAAGGAAATCAAAATAGGAACTGTCCCCCCCCCCCCCCCCCCCCCCCGTCACTCAACATTTGATTTATGCCACGAGAAAATAAGTCCATTGGCCTGACCCGTAACCATTTTGATCCCGCAAAAATAAAACAAAATCCAGTATCCAACATTTAAAACAAATGTAATGTACCACAAGCAAATTCCCAGGTGGCACATTTTTTTTCTCGCTCCATGTCAACAGAGGGCGCTTTTTCCTGGGATCAACATAAAATTTGCAGGCCAGATACAGGAATCGACAAACCGTGGTTCACTTTTCATTGAAGATAACCATCAGAGATGGGGGTGGGGACACCGTATCCAATGGGCCTGCACACCCCGTAATAACAGAAGCAGCAATAACATTCAACAGCGACAAACAAATATGAGAAATATATAAAATAAGAGGACGTCCATGACAAGAAAAGCTCATTATTCGAGTAGGCAAAATGCTTCAACCATGGAGGAATAAGACGCATGCTTCAACTGCGCAACATATATAGAGACTGTGGCGAACCTTCCCCACCTTTCGTCGGATAGTTTTGACTAACTTCTTAGTTAAGTTGTTGGGCACAACATTTTGCCGTGGTCGTCTAACGTGGCGCGCTTGAACAAATTTCAATAAATCCCAAATTAAACAACTACTAAGTTGACAAATTATTATTAATCATTATTATCACCATTCTCATACCCAACTTCTTGTTTGTTAGAAGTCAGGCTAACTTTCTGGCACATTTTAAAAGAGTTCACTGCGTATTTAAAAATGAAATCGGGAAATAATAACACATTTCCTTGTTACTTTGAATGTCAGTAAACTAAAGATTTATGGACAGGAGTATTTTAAACTCGCCAGAATGTCACTTTCTAGCAATTTGTGGTAAAACTATTACACAGGCAAGGAGCTAGAAGGAAAAACAAGGGTAAATTCCCGTCCGGCTCCAAAATGTTCAATTGTTGAAATACTAAGAATATAGATCCGTAAAGCGCACATACCCACCATGATCATAGTGCTGAAAGTGCTACATTATTACCCCTGCTCGCCAGGCCTATTATACATTCCTGAAACCTTCTTAGCTCCCTGGGGATCGGGAGTATACAGCCCCGGCTGCAAGTTAAGCGCACATGGGCTAATCAAACACATAACCATCACTGCCCTCACAGGGACCCATTTACTCCTGGGTGGAGAGAAGCCACTTGTGGTAACGTGTCCTGCTCAAGGACACAAGCCCTTCTCAATGAACTCGAACCCACAATATGTAGTATCACCATTTGTTCAAAGCCACTAATTAATTATTTTGATTCTCAAATCTTCAAAGCTATCTTCAAAGCTTCATAGCCACTAATTAATTATTAATAAGTGGCTTTGGACAAAATGTATTCATTCATTGTGTTGTGTATACTGTAAATTGCGCAACTCGTGTACTGTATACACTGAACACATGAGAACAGTATTTTGTGTTTTGTGCCAGTTCGCTGGTACTCCGTACGCCATGCTTTCCGTAAGAATGACCGCGCGTAACCAGTAAATTTGTAATGTCATTTTTGTACACAGTGGTTTTTCATTCCAAACACACAGCGCAGAAACCTGACATCGCTCCGTTCTGATAATTTTGGATCTCTGGATCTCTGGATTGGGGTAAAATTCCTCCTTAAAGATGGCGTGACGTCCTGCTGGAAGGATGAATATGTCCCTCTTTCTTCTGGCCATTCTTTTGGCCAGCCCTATTCCTTCTTTGACCGAACCATCTGGAAAAGTGGGTGAGTTGTGGCCGTCATTAATTTTCTTCAACAGAAATCTGCATTTTGTTATCGATCGCATGATGATTGACGTTCAAGATTATCTATTCAAGGTTTTGATTGTTCCTTGTATAATCATGCTATAATCGATTTTTTTGGAAGATTGCTCTGTTATGATCGTTTATGCCACCTTTGTTAAAACATATTTAATTTGATTTTAAGATTCATGTTATGCAAAAATAAAATCTGACATGACGCAAAGCAAACATTAATATTTTGATTATTTTGTTCATTTTTTGTTCTTTTTAAACACAATCATAGGTCTAGAAATAAAAAAAAAAAACTTGCAAATGATGATGTGCATTTATTTATACAATTTCCCTCCTCTCACGACCCCAACACCATGTTTTATAAAAGGGCGATCGTGTAGTGTAGGCATGGGCCTCTCTTTAGTTTTGATCAAATTAGAGTCAAGGGTATTTTTTCTCATTCCAAAATGACTTTTTCAACCTAAAGCAGACTTCTCTTAATTCGGGGGGGGGGGGGGCTACTTCCCTTTTCTGAGAACGACGTAACGCTAAAGACTTTTTTGTGCTCAATTTTTTGTTGGGAATTTTGATAAATCATACCACTACAACATGCCAAATTTTCCTAATCTGCATTCGTGTGATTACCATGTGGTCTTGTGCATTGGTGATTGGAATACTTTTGCCATGTTCGGACACGGTTTTGGAATGATGTTGCAACATTATTTTGAACCTTGATAATTTGTGGTAGTTTCCCAGGTAAATGACTCTGTCTACATGGTCTAGCGCAATCTGGAGTTTTGCGCAAGTTTATTGTACTCCCTCCTGAGTTCATACCCCTATGAATGGATTTCATTCAAAGGGAAATTAGCTCAGGAGGGAGTACAATAAACTTGCGCAAAACTCCAGATTGCGCTCGACAACTCTTAAATGAGTGAATATTTTAAGGTGAATTTAGAAAATGATTGAGTTACAAGACCAGCTGGTGTACAGATGTGGGTTATTCCATAAATTAGGGTACCAACTAGTGACATTTTGACCCAAAATGGAAAAATTGATTGACAGGGGATTTATTAATAATTTTCACTATAACTTAAAGATATTGACAATTCCTGATTAATTGTAGCCAAAATCAGACATTATTTACTCCAGAAATGCCAAAATATCATGTCAAAACCCATTCACGTGTAAAGGGGACACCAAATTAGTTTTCTGCTATTTTGTGATAATTCATGCTCATTGTGGTGTGTTTATTTTAAAATGTATTACCCAGGATAAAACATCAAGGTTTATTGTGAAAATAACTTGATTAGACTAAAAATAACAATTTGGTGCATGATTGCGTATGGGGACACCATTTGGTGTCCCCATTTACACGTGAAACCTAGTAAATGGCCCAAAATTAAACATTTCCAAGCATGCAATATTTGTTATGATTTCACACTTATCAAGTGGGAAATGTAATTAATGATGATAGATTTGGATTTGCCAGTGAACCCAATTTTTTTTTATTTCTCAGAAACATTACACACATTTCACGTGTAAAAGGGACACCAAAAAAGTGGGTCTTGTTTACACGTGAAACATTTTGGCTAACACACTGTTAATCTCGGTCAACTAGTTATTAAATCATTTAAATATGGTGCCATTCTTAAGCAGTATTAACATGCTTTAACATAATGAAGGGCATTTTTTCATACACATACATGTATGTGCACATGGTAGTATTTGAGAACCAAACAATGCATTTCAACAGCAGTGTTTAAAATGTCGCAGCTTTGGTGTCCCTTTTACACGTGAAACCGTGAACTATTTAGGACACCATACTGTCAGGAAATTAGTCAGATGTTTCATCCTTTGCTACCAGATATTTAGGTACTACAAGTACTATAATTTGAGCAACTAAAATCATTTGTATATATATTTCACTGTTGGTAATACAAGGGAAACAAATATCACAATGTAAAGAGGGACACCGGCCCCCACATTTATGGAATCACCCATGTTTTTGACAAGAGAAGATAGGATATTAAATCTATCAACAATACATATATTACATGTATGTATATCTACCAACTTACAAATGTTACTTAGAAATGGTTTCTTAAGGTTAAATTGTTCAGGTGTGGGTACTGCTGTGGCCATGGAGGACTAGAGAGTGACATTAGGGTTCGGAGACAAATTTTCTCTCAAATGCAGCCAAGCGTAAACGCAAACAATAGGCATTACACTACATAAATAGAGTGGCCCTATTCATTGCACTTGGATCCCCCCTTTGTGTGAACGAAAGCTTTGTTTATTAAAAAAATATTAATTATGCTCCCATTCATAGTCGAAACATAAATAAATCGAATATGTGCAGGAATGCGCATACAGTAGACAGCAACTGGCCATGTGGTCTTTTTCAAACTGCAGCTAATGTACATATGTACATGTATGGCCGTCGTCTGAATTCAACAAGAGGTTAAAGTGTGGGGGAAATTAATTGACGATGTTGGTCCCAAAAGTGGACTGTTTATCCATTCAAGCCTGTGTCATATGAGAGGATTCTGTGGATTTTTGTCTTGTGACTTGTTATAAATATTAAGTTCATACATTTCCATGTCTGCCACGTGTTTCGACTGAAATTATCTCTTTTATGGATTTCCCCATGCTAAGGAAATATGGAAGAAAATTGCATTTAAAAAATAAAATTTTATTACACTTTGCACTACATGTATACAAAGATACATTGGTGCTGTACAAATTAGGAGCCTCCCGCTGCTAAATTTTCAAAATTTGAAACTTTTTAAGCCCGTCACTTATTTAGGCCATTTTTTGGTGAATGTCTTACTGAAAAGCTCATAACTTATCTGCTGACAAGTTAGCACTCTATATCGGGGTTTCACACTACTCTGAACTTACCCGGGTAATTAATCACCCGGGTAGCAGTCCATTACCTGGGTAGAAACTAACCCAGAGAATCGGTTTCACACTACAAAATTAACCCCGCATTTCAGCTTATCCACTTCAGCGCGCACGCGGGTAACTTGTAAGGGCCGCATTCACACTATGCGAATGGTAACCCGGAGAATGTGCATTGCTTGACCTCTGCCCTCCCACAACCCTGATCCATAATGTATTTTTCACTTTGAGACTTGCAAGTAAGATTAATTATAGTAACAAAATACGTCTTAATTATTTTTCTTGTCAGCATTGAATGGTGTCATGTAAATCGTGTCCAAAAGTTGGGGAGAGGGGAATACAGAATCTCCTAAGAAATAGCCCTCGAAAGTGACAACCCCCCCCCAAAAAAAAAAAAAGTTGGGCTGGGAAGGGTGGATGTTTTCAAATCAATATGAAAGGGGATGTGCATTGGCCAAAATTATTTACATATAGCTGGCCGATAAAACAAGACAAAGCGCACCTACCTACACTGGTTGAAGAAAACCCAGGGAGCATTCACGCAACTGATTGTACCCCGGAGAATCGTCCCAAGGTTGTCATTAACCCCGAGATTGGTTGGTTAACCCACCTCGCGAGCAGGGTTAGAAATTACCCGGGGTTAAGTGGGGTTTTGAGGCAGTTAACCCAGAGAATTTTTAACCCCGAGAAGTGTAGTGTGAACACGCCATATTACCCGGGTTAAAATTATCTCGGGGTTAAAATTATCTCGGGGTTAAAATTATCTCGGGGGTTAAATTGTTCATTAACCCCGTGATTACCCGGGTAAGAGTATAGTGTGAAACGGCTACTAGTGTGATACAGCCAAAGAGCATGAGCAGCATGCTTCTTGTATTGGCCTGTACTACTCCATGAAAATACAGTAATACACATCAGCTGCATAGATGATGGACCTCATGAGGTCACACTGTACAGTATGTGTGCGTTCAAACATGTCTAATGGCACACAGACTTGACTAGGGTGGACAGCTGAATATTTTGATTCCACATTGTTGCAATGCTGGAAATATGTTTTGACAAATTCTTTTCACATCAAATAGGTTTATAATTAAAAGCAAAATGAAAAAGTTCCTCCACAAATATATGTACAGTGTATAGTGTGCATGACAACTTTTTATTGTAAATTGCCGTCATCCCTTCCCACCTACTGTATCCCATAAAAATGAAAGAAAATCTGCTTTTTCCCCCCCAAAAAAACAGTTTCCCATTCCTCCATGCATTTACAGCGCGTTGGTGGCAGATCTTAATATTTACAGTTCCACGCATACATTGTGTACACATAATGAGCTTGCTGACCACTCCGTTCATCATGCAGCGTCGGTCGATGCGGTGTGAAATTAATTCTCTTAGCGAATCATTGACGTCATTACAATCACAGGTGATTTGCATTATTGAATTGTGGCCGGAGAGGCCAGTGTGTATGTGTGCTGATGCGTAGGGCAAGCGTGAATCATGAACAGGCAGTGCAAGAAATTTGCCTGTTAAGAATCCAATGTCATGACGTTGACTGTGCATTGGTTCCAGAGTAGACTTGAAGACCAGTCGTTAGATAGTCGTGTTTTGTCTGCAGGCGCCATCATTATCATATTGCCAGCGCGGTACGTTATGTTAATACGCCCGCTGTTCGTGAAGTTCCGACATGTCTAGTCTAACGACTTGACTAACATGTCTCCGGGCGCAAAATTTAAATATGCAACCAGTGCATGTATGCATCATAAAGCAGAAAATGGTAGCCTGTCTATTATTTTTTTTTTTAGGTCAGTGTCAGTTTTTTTTCTTTGAAAAAGCAGAAACTGAACTACAAAGAGTTATCTCAAACCCCTTCAAAGAATGAGGGCACGTCTGTTGTAAATGTAACTCTATCTAGCGCTGACGCAAACGTGAGCACTAGTTATACCTGTACGACCTTATTACAAGCTGTGTACTGTTATGCCTTGCGCGATGCGCCATGTGGTTAGTACTGAAAGATGTAATATCATATTCCCCTGATTCTTAACCAATCAGACTGCTCCGTCTCATTTCGGTAGCGTGAGGAGTGTGAGGACGGACAGAGGACAGACAGAGCACACTGTCCGAAACGTCGAGTTACACACTCATCCCAGTTCTTTTCAGAACAACACATCTTCCTAGAAGATATCTATTTCACATGGTGTTACCCGCAATCTCAGTCTTTCTTGTATCGTATCCACCATGCAAAGCTTCAAATCATATTTATGATTTTTCTTGTGTGTAATATTTACAGAACTACATGTATATGTAGGTAGCTAATAACAATGTGCTGTTGTCTGCAGTAACAGTCCTACAACACAGTACATGCATACATACGTGCACATATACATTATTTACATGTACATGTACTAAAAAAAAATTATTTTACAATTGTACAGTGTAATAAGTTTCAACCATCAGAGTATTCTGCTAATCAGGTTTATCCGTATTATGTACAGTGTGTGCATACATGTATGTACAACATGCAACTGTCTCCATTACAATCTGCCATAAGATGCAGGCCCTGCGCTAACTTGTTTTTCTAGCTAGCCCACTGGGCTAGCTAACTGCAGATTTTACTAGCCCATTTATATAAATTTTAGTTTGATTAATGTTTATGTATTTTTTTTCTTTTAGACTAACTTTTTTAGATTTGGCGGACCATAAATAGGTTAAATAAAAAGTAAAAGAAGAAAAAAAACCCCTGTTTACCATGTCTTTTTCAAACAAGGGGGAAGGGCCTTTTTATCACTTAGTTAAACTTCTGCCGGACAGGACTGCATATTTCAAGACAGCCGCCCCCCCCCCCCCCTTTTTTATCAAGCCTGCTACTAGAGGGTCTATCAAATTGATTCAAAGTTATAAACAAGCCATACATCAACTTGGAGGAATTTTCTCAAGCTTTCTTTTTGCAGTTTTATTTATTTGTTTATAGAGCACCGGTATGGTATTCCGGAGGTCACAGGTTCGAATCCTGCTCCTGCCAGTTTTCTTTGTTCACTTTGAATTTTTTTTCAGTTTCCCTAGTCAGTTTCCCTTGTGGTCTGTTTGTCATTATTTCATTTTTTTTTTTAGAAAAGAGCCCCCCCCCCCCAAAAAAAACCCCAACAAAACCCCCCCCAAAAAAACAAAAAAACAAACAACCCAACCCCCCCCCAAAAAAAGAGGCGGCCTAAACAAAAAGGAACTGGGCAGGGATGCTGAACACATTCTTATATTTTTGTTATTTTCCCTTTTAGATTCTGCACGTCTTTGAATGATTTGAAGCATTTCTGTACCTGTACATACATGTATCTACATGTATGTGTATAAATGTATTAAATTACATTGTTGACCATTCGGCAGATAGCTTGATGAGCGTGACCATCAATCAGGGATTGCGACATCCCGGTACTTGTGAATGTAGGATTTTAATAACAAAAACCCGCCACAGATGAATTGAGCAATGAAGTTGGCCTTGGAAGTTGAGATTGCGCACTTGTATTTGGCCAATAAGATAATTATACTTGCATGTATAATACAGCCAGTTTACTTCATGTATTATGGACAATATGATGGAAAGGTGGAAAGCAAGCAGAGTTGGATTTCTCTATCATGTCTATACCCATTTTAATTACTCAATGTATTTTTGATGTATTTCATAATGAAAGGAAATTAAATAATTTTGTCATTTTAAGCTTTGTATGGTGGAGAGGACAACTACATTTTGTGCAATGTGGAGGAAAACCATGCGATGTTACTTAAAACCGAAAAAAGAACATGAAGTACATGTACATATACATGTACATGTATGTACCAGAGTTGTAGTCAAGTCCTTTCATAAAGTCGGTCACAAGTAGCTGGTCACAAGATACTAGACACATTTACATGGTGTACAAAAATAAAAAGACCCTGTGTAAAAACACAACGGGAGTCTACTGTTTTCCCACGTTACAAACATTTTCAGATAAATCAAAAGCTGATGTGTAAATGGTAGTTTTCATTTTTGTATTTTTATAAGCATATTATATGCTTACATGTACTTAATTGAGCACCGGAGTGATGACGTCAATGCAATGTTTGGAACCAGAATACTTTTGTTATGTGTTTGCACGACTGGCTGTTAACAAAGGAACAGTCGAAATTTGTTTTGGAACCAGTTGTCATGCCAACTGACGTCAGACTTCGGTACTCTATTGGAGGAATTTGTTTTAAACAGCAGTATACCTATTTAATTTGAGCAGAAACAAAGAAATACTGTAGAAAGAGTACACACTACTGTTTTTAAAGAAATTCCCATTGATGCTGTCAGTGTATTGATAAACGTCAGTGACTCCAAAGTTGATACACGTACGTGTACATGTCCCTGTGTAAACTGCCGCAACTGATCGATTATTGTACTACATGTAGGCATTTACCAGCAGACGTAACGTTGCGCCACTATTTTCGGGTGTTTTTTTAACGGAAGCTTGTATCGTCCGCAAACCCCGCAAAGCTCCATTAGCAACCCAAGGTAAAAATCACGTCAGGCGCCAGTGTCCACTGCTCTTAGATACTGCTGTTGCCATGGATATGGGGTTTAATTTGCATGTATATTTACTGTACAGTGTAGTACATGTACGTGTCATGACTCCGTCTTAAGTGATATTTGAGGATTTTATCTATTGAGCATTTAAACTTTCACATTTTTAATCATTATAAACACATCATTTATCGGTCTTGGTTTTTCCCCCATTAAATCAGTAGAAAAGATGTTAAAATATGGATTTTTTTCCCCTCATTTTTTGTCTCTTGATTTAAATTTTGATTGAATGATTTCAATCAAGTAATTGAAATCAAAGCGCCACAATTGTAAAAGATAAACAATTGCTGCAAAGTGTCTTGCTTAAGGACACAGGCTTGTAAGAGTTCAAGAACTGCATGGGTAACAATGGGCCAATCATTTTTAAAGCTCCTTCTAATAAAAAGAACTCCACTCCTAGTTTTGCTAGTTGACCTGTTTTCTAAGGCATAATATTGATTTGTCAATTACTTCCATACATTTTGAGTGCCTAATACAGGTGCATGTATGTGTAACTGTACCGTACAAATAAAAAGTACATGTTGACCTGTTTTTGTGAGGCACTATACATTCTACATACGGGTACAAAACTTACCATCTGTTGACTTAATTGAATTGAATATTTATTTTGGGAAAGTTTTGTACCATTCTGACATTAGCTGCAAGAGAAATTTGACATTTCATGAGAAATTTGTCATTGTGATGTAGTGGGGACACTGTTAGGAGAGTGAGGGGGGGAGGGGTTAGGGCAAGATTCAACCACGTATTATACACGGTATTATAGATGTGCACTGTATTTGCATCATCTCCACACTTGACTGATTATTGGTGACCGGTGAGGTTAGTGATATCTAGATGTAACTCTCCTGTGGATTGGAAGCCGATTAACACAATTTCATTAGGTGCATCGAGTGCTGCCCTGTTCTAACTTGAAGAAATTATATAAAGTATGATTACCCTTGACCTACATCTGTTGTACGACTGTACATTGTACACGTACAAATTTGGGACAAAACCCCCGGTTTTTGAAAAGTGTGAGTGTGATGTGACAGTCCCACGAAGTGTAGCCACATAATTCAAGAAATGTCTGCAAGCCCGTGACGGGGGCGTGGCGTTCACTAATGAGCCGAGTGCTTTGGATTCATTTTCTGCAGCATAACAACAGCTGTTTGCATGCGGTGCACAATGAGCAGGTTTGATTATTGACACTGTACCAGGAAATGTTTGTCTGCCTGTAACTTGTCAGTTTCCCTTGTGGTTTGTTTGATGAATTATAAGTTGGAAAGTCGTGTCCTCATTGAGTGATCCCCCACAGTGTCGCTTCCCGGGTTTATGTATCGTAAAATTGGGCGTGATCCCTGGCTATACTGCATTATAGGTTTATGACTTCTGAGTAGCGCCCCGGAACAAAGACGCTGACAATTTGGGAGAACGCCAACATAGGGCAAGATAGCTCAGTTGGTAGAGCGCCGGTACGGTCGCAGGTCCGAATCCCGCTCCTGCCAGTTTTCTTTGTTCACTTTGAAAATGTCTTACTGAAAGTGTTAACTTTAAAATCAATACTAAAATACATGTAGATAAAAAAGGAGATTTTTAAAAACTGAAAACAAGGTTAAAATAAACAATTAACCTAAATCTAAGAAATACTACCCCTTTAATTAATGAGTAAACTCGGAGACAACGAACCCTCCATGAAAAGTTGTTTAATTAAAGACCCAACCAAGATGAAATAAAAAGGAAATAAAAAAATGCCCCAAAAAGCCTTTCTCTTATAGAAATAAGACATTATTAAGAAATTAAAGGATAATAAAAACAAGACTGTAAAACATCAATGCATACAAAAAAAAAAAAAAAATTGAAGAATTTGTCCGTAATTTTTAGCAAATTAAAAATCTAAAAAGTGTGAACATATTGAAAATAAAAAAATGAGAAGTTGCACATAAAAATAAAAATGTAAAAAAAGTAATAAAAAAAAAATTCAGATTGTAAAGACAGTTGTTCAGTTAAATAAAAAAGGCATCATTTGCCATTGTTTCAAAAGATTCCACTCATCAAAATACCCATTTAACTTGCGACTGAATCCTGCTCCGAAACTCAAGCCCGGACTCCACACAATTCAGAGTACAATTTGATAGGGCCAGCAGTACTGACCACATTGTTTCCACCCCCACTCCTCTTGAAATCTGGCTCTGAGTGTACTGCCTGCCAACAAACGCGTGATAAATAAGTGCGGTGTCCTTTCCCGTCGCACGTCGCAGAGGTTGAATAATGATCCCAAAATCACATTACGCCCACAACCAGAGAAAAAAAGAGATGTTGGGAGAAGGCAGTGGAAAGTGTTGATGTGGTGTGCGTAAAGAGTGGAGAAGTCTGCGTTACAAATTAACCCAGTACTTGGACAATTGATATGTGCTACCTTCTCTGCAACGTGGTTGCTACATTTAATAGGATTAAAGTGGCATCTTATGAAGAAAAAAAAACCACCAGCAATTGCAGGTTTTGTGTAGGGCAGAATATTTAATCGGCAGCTTGATTCACTTGAGGCTGCATTTGGGCAATTCCATCGCCGTTAACATTACACTTGTAGACTGTCGCGTCACTTTCATCCCTCACAGCCTCAAAGCCTAAGTGGAAAATTATTTTCACCCTTTTGAGGAAAGGCGTGAAATTTTTTTTCCAGTCGTGTGAAAAGACGTGAAAATGTTTTCTCCGTTGTGTGAAAAGGCGTAAAAATGTTTTTGCACTGTGGGAATTTGCTTTTCACAATTTGTGAAATGAGAATTGAATTCCCATTCCAAGCTTAACTTTCAAATGCAATGTACTGCACATGTACAATAATGTACAGCATGGTTCACAGGTTGGGCCCCAAGCTTGTTTGCTCCTTGAGTTTACCCTAGGCATTCCGTTATCGCCCAGCAATCAACTACTGTCTTGTTATCATCAAATTTTTCAAGTCCCGAGATATGCCCTGGGAATTCTCTCAGGTGTTAATGCGTGGGACTTGCATATATTTGCATGATGGTAGTGAATTAATTGGACGTATTTGATGTAAATGTACACATGCACAACATAAATATAATATGTACAAGTTCATTGTAGTACATGTACATGTTTATTGGGGTTTAGATGTTTGTGTGTAGAGCATGGCGTATTCAGCGATATCTATGCATTATGTGTGAAGATGGAATTTGGGGGTTGATTTAGCGATAAGAAGAGACATTTTTGCTCTTTCCCTAGTGTATGAAGCACTGTATGCTCAGTGCTTTCCAAGAGCACGCTGGAAAAAATATTCACCGACTTACTTGAGCAGGACTCGAGGTCGTGGGTTCGAGTCCTGCCCAAGCAAGCCTGCGAATTATTCCTGATTGAATTGAACACGTGCGCGTTGTGCGACCACCTTTTGTGTTCACACGCGCGCGTTAGGTCACGCGGGTCATTCGGGATAAAATGTCACAGTGCACACATGCGCAGTTGAAATTCCGAACTGGCTGATTACACAAAGCGTCTTTAAAATAGAGTGCATGAAATTAACACTCACACTTGGGCCGAGGGAGTACTGCTTACATGTACACGGTCAGTGATGTGGCACAGTGGATCTCGACACTTAACTGGGTTGGAGGCCCAAATTAATATCAGGTTTGACTCTTATTAATTGGGTAAGGGATTGTGTCCTCGCTGTGCCCTGCATGCGCTCCCCGGGCTCTCCCCTCACATGACAGCTGAAGACACAGCACGTCTCCTTTGCAAATGATTTTTCTTCCGACCACCCAAACCGCACAGTGATGTACATGTACATGTACATTGTACATGCACATGGGTGATTCCATAAATTTGGCGTCTAACTTTGGTGTCCCTGTTACATTTGACATGTATAAGATTTTGCAATTCGGAACACGTTCTTTAATTAATGCCTTCTGTAGATCTCCAAGAGTGATTGAGTACATGTACATGTACGTGCTGTGCATGTAAGTAAAAAATAGAGTGAAGTTAATTTTAACCCGTTAAACTCCAAAATTAGGTTTTCTCCAATTTTGATGGGTTCATCAGGACTGTAGCGCCATGGCACCATTACTTTACATGGAGCTATGATGCCCCAATTTGTCCAAGTCCAAAGAATGTGCCATATAGGTGTAGGCCTACTGCACAGTGTTGGGTTTTGACAGGTTGAGGACACTTCCTATTAAAAATGCCTACATGTACATCATGTTGGTGGTTAGGGTGAATTAAGTTAAAATGATACTTGATGGGAAATTACACAGGTCAGGTGTAACAGGGACACCAAAAAAATGTCACACTTTTGGACCCCAAATTTATGGATTGACCCACATATATAATCCTGCAGGCTTTCATGTATTCATACTTTTCCTGCTCTTTCCTAATTTTGTTAATTTGCTTCTACTTTTCATACTTTTTCTTGAAATTCCTATTTTCCCTACTTTTTCCGACATATACTTGTTCCTACTTGTTTGTCTGCAACTCCGAAAAAACCCACCAAAATAAGTACAGAATGTCCATTTTACAAAATGTATACTTGTACTACGGCACAAGTACAGTACATGTATGTGACTGAAATTGTATTGTATGCTCACAGTCATGTACACACAGTCGTACCTCCCCAATACGTCTGAGGACAATGCTTTGTGTTTGCTATTGTTCCTTTAATATAACCAACCCCCATAGACTAAGCACGTATCCTTACGTTCGAGGACCGATTTCAACAAAAGACTCTACGTACGTTCGAGGACTGAAAGGTTTCTTTGTGTTTCCTTTCTTCTCTTGTCCTCGGAGATATATACAGTGCACGTACATACATACCAGTACATGTGTATGCCCATTGAACTCTTGTATTTATTTTTATCAGCGTTCATGTACATCTGTGTACATAATACTGTGTACATAATAAATTGTTTTCATTAATAAAGGTATGATATATAGCATTGGTAGAGCAGACACAACAGTTTCAGGCAGTGTTCTTGCAGGTACATGTACATGTACACGTACTTTGTGCGATTCACATAAGCCGTGTCCGCACTGGACTTTTTTTTGGAAGGTTTTACCGAGTGACCACTGTCCGCACTTGGACTTTCGACAGGGGAAAATTTTACTGAGGCCGTGGTAGAAGTAACCGAGCCGTCAGTATAACGACTCATGAGGTCGCTTTGCGTGACCTTTCTACATTGAACCGATTAACCCAAAGCGCACGTGCCTTTTCATTCTTTTGGCCGATGTGTACACGTTGACGTCTTTCATTATCATCTGGGAATGATGCACTGGTAGCACCAATCAAACTTCTGACGTTTTCAATAATTATATCTGCCATGATTGCGACCAAAAGAGAAACAACGCACCTGAATTTGGAAACTTGCCACATATGCGCCGCGCCGCACCGCAGTGAAACAATGCAAAGCGCATTCGTGGTGTCCCTGTGTAGCATGACCTCGCGCTCGGGCCGGATGTACGCTCCCCTGAGCCTCTTTTACTGACTCGCACTGTTCCCACTGGACTTATGGTCTCGGGGAAAGTTACCTGGTCAGTTTTCCTGGGCAGCAGTTGCTCAGTAGAAGTAACTGCTGGACTTGGGAAAAGTAACTGAGAGGAAAACGTCCCAGGCTGTCCGCACTGGACTTAAAATGGGAAAAGTACCCATTGTCTCAGTAAGCTTTACAAAAAGAAGTCTAGTGCGGACAGGGCTATACACTGTTAGAAAGTTGGGCAAACAGATTACCCAACGTTGGTACAATAGTCAGTTTGTTCAACCTTTTGATAATTTTTCACGTAATTTACCAACTGATGTATAGCCACAGCTGTACACAAACCAATTGTTGGTTAAAGTGGGGTTAAACAACAGCTGTGGTTAATATACATGTACATGTACAACAATTGGTAAATTAAGTGAAAAATTACCCAAAGGTTGAACAAGCTGACTATTGCACCAACGTTGGGTCATCTGTTTGCCCAACTTTCTAACAGTGTACTGTACCCATGATATAACAAACCTATGAAAATCTGAGCTCAATGCATCATACGAATCGCAAGAAAACACTGAAAAACTGTACTGCATTAATTCAATCCAACAATTTGAATATGATTTTGCATGCACCCAAGGGGGTTAGGGTTTTGGTTTTGTGCACGTTCACTACGATGTGCTTATTTCTGTTGTTAAAACTGAAATACATGTAAGGCCCCCCAAAATAGTTCTGCTTCCGGTTACCCTACCTACATGTACCTACCTACCCTATTTTAATGGCTCCGACCGTAATTTATTTTTTCGGGAAAAAAGGAAAAAAAAAAGACCCATAAATGTTGTAAATACTACCTTTAAACCTTGACTACAAAAAAAGTGCCCCCCCCCACCCAAAAAAAAATAAAATTTCCCTGCCCACCTAAGTTTTTTTCAAATGCCATGTAATCGGAAGCAGCCATTGTGTTGTTGGAGGTCTTCGGATACAGTTTTTGCTAAGGTGACAGCATTTCAGATGGAAATATTTCTCTAGAGGATTGATACTGGTGTCATCTTTATAAACAGTAAGCTTTCAGATTGAAACTAATCATTTCGATTTTTCATCATGACCAACTCTATACCATGCCTTTAAAACAGTCGTTGTAGCTTCCCTTGTAAAAGATCACATTGGTTGACATCATACCCATAATTTAGAAAACTTAATTCTTACAGCCTCGGCGTAATGATCTGTTCATGATTTGTAACGTATTTTGGAATAACCAAATTATCAAGCCACAACAAATACTACATGCATCAACATTTTGTCCACTTTGCAACCTTAACATTTGTGTGATGTCCCCCCTTTTTGTTTGCCGTATTTGCGTCGGTAATGTGTATAAAATTGACGTTGAAATGATTTACGCACCACCAGAATTCTCATTGTGTGCTGTACTCGGGAAAATTGCTGTCGGCCACTACATGTATGGACTGCTATATTTGACCTCACACAGGCACGAAGCAGTTTATTAAGTCAACACAATGGCTAGTGTGTAGGCGTCATAATGTGGGCGTTAGAGCCGGGAATATTTCTGTGTCTCGTCGTCCCTTTTGGCCTGGTGTTTTTTCCTTCCTTCTGCCGTTCATGTTTTCTTCTTGCAGATCTTCTAAAGGAGGCAGTTGTTTTCGAAGCCATATGTTTAGTTTTTGATGCGATTTGTCCCCGGGGCGAAACGAAACATGATCAGATTTTTCCTGTTGTACGGTGGCTTTTGTATCGCGGAAGCTGGTCCTCATTTGGATTCGTGTTTGGGATCGGTTTCAACCGCTTGTTACAAACCGAGACGTTGAAAGGCGGACGTGTAATTCGCGAGCCTTTTACAAAGTTGTATTATTCAATCAATCCGTGTCTAATAGGAAAAAGGCACAAACAGAAAGAGCCACAATAAATTAGGAAAAAAAAAGCTGTGCCCCTTATTGTCGGGTAAATGGAATTTTATGTCAATTTTATTTTCGGTCTGCGAATTCGAAGAATGGCTCCGACACAAATGCCACCGAATTGAAATGTTTGTATTAAAGTGTCTTTACGTCAGGTCGTCAAGCGTGAGAAATTTGCACTTTAGAATGGAAATCAGCAGAGTTGTAGTTGAGTCCTTTTGCAAGTCCAGTCAAAAGTCCTTTCATAAAACCGGTCACCAGGAACGCCTTTGTCAAAGCTCATTTGAATAGCTTGTGTTTGGGATTAGGACTGGAGGGCTTGTTGATGGACTTGCAGGGAACTCTGCCTTTTCAAAATTTGTAACTTGTAAATTTGAAATTTGTAACAATTGAAAATTTGCATAGCTTGAACATCCGCTAGACCAACAGACTACATGTACAGTACATTGCAATTGAAAGTTAACACTGTGAAGGGGAGTGGGAAATTTTGTAAAAAAGAAATCGCAGTCACATTCGTATTTCGCATGCAACTTTTTAAGTGGGAAATTATTTTCCCATTTTTGAAAAAAAGGCATGAAAATATTTTCCCACGTGTGAGAAGGCATGACAATGTCTGTTATCATCTTAGGCAGAAACACAGTGTGACCTACTGGTATTCAGAGATGATACAACTATTTACCTTAGCCGTCCAATTCATTGCTTGGCACAAATTTTAAGCAACTTATTATAAACTGTATTATATAGAAGTAGTACTTTGTAGTTGCAAGTGTCTTGACTGCTGTCCTGATACAAGGTAAAACAGAGAGACTCGGCGCTACAGAATACTAAGTATATGTAGTAATTTGTAGTACACGGGTCTTCACCCCCAAATTAATGCCTAGGACGTCAGAATGTTTTATTTTTAAGCAGTGGACTTGCATTGTATTTTCCACACTGTGATCAATGCTGAATGCATAAAGAGCCATGAACAATTGTACTTCAAATATGTATGCACAATACAGACTGATTGACAGTCAGCTATAATAATCAGTGTCTGGTTGTGTGCAAAAGTGAAGGGTCCCCACCTTGTCATGGGCTCATATTCACTGTGCGCTAATTGCCCTCACGATTTGTTATGGTTGCGAAGGCCAACTGTTTTAACGATTTGAGTTGAATGCATTATGTGAACACGTATTAATTAATGAGGGATGGTGGTCATGATGGGTGATCTGGTTTTCTGAAATTATGGTTCCTCACTGTGGATTATGGGAAATTGAGTAATATTGTTCATAGGATGTGACAATTCAGAAGATGTGCATATATGTACATGTATACAGCATTTTAGTTGCAGAAAAGTTTACAAAATAAACTGACCACCTTGGTACTTAATTATGTATTACATTTTTTTACCTAAGGTGTCCCCAAACTGTTTTAAACTGGTTTCCTAAACTGGTTTGCTAATTAATTAACCAAGAGTTGTTTTGTTGTTTTGCGATATTATGGACCTCGTCTATGGAATGCTTTGGATGAAGTTACTCGAGCTCACTCGTCTGTTGGCCAATTTAAACGGTTCTATAAGAAATCTTTAATTTCCCATTATGTGACTTAGCTGCTCCGATTTTCATGTTTTTTTTTCTATAAGTTAATATGTTTCCCTTAACTTAACTTAACGTTCATGTCCCATTTCTCGTTTTCCCGTTTTGTTTGTTTTCTCACGTTTCTTCTCGTTTTTAGGTGTCGTCTTTTTTGTCGTGTTTTGTAGGCATTTCTATACAAGCTTCGGCTTTTTGAAAATGCCTCCTTTATTTTCTGTGTTAAACCTCTTTTTTGGTATAATTTAATAATTTTTCTTCTTCCCAATTATATAAGTACTTAATTTTCTTTAATACCTTTGTCATCACAATCTGTGAAAGTATGGAAATAAATGTATAATTGAATTGAATTTGTTTTCCTCTCTATTCTTTTAGGATGCCGCTTCAGCAATGTGTGCAATGAAGATGAGCTGTGTGCAGAAGGTAGGTTGTGTGAAATGTGGCCAGCGTATTGGGGGAAATAAGCCAGTTCAGTATCTCAAAGGTCAAAGGTTATTCGGGATAAAATTGCTGATGTAATGTCGCGTCATGTTACGCAAACGCCCATTCTGATTGAATTAAACACGTGCGCGTTGTGCGACCACCTTTTGCGTTCACACGCGCGCGTTAGGTCACGCGGGTCAATCGGGATACAATGTCATTGTGCACATGCGCAGTTGAAATACCGAACTGGCTTATTGTAAATTAAACACAACAAATTAAAATAAAACAAAACAAAACAAATTATTGACAGATGCCTTGTGTTTCCTGATTTGCGCAGACAAGCTGTTCGGCACCTGCACGCAGCGCATGACCAACTACTTGCCCAGCTACGATATTGACCCCACCGGCCTGAAGCGGCTGAAGGAAGTGGTCCAGTATCTCCTGGACGGAGGGTTTGCATGGGAGGATCAATTTGTACAGGTTGGTCTATAAGGAGTGGGCGGTCAGTTATGTTACTTCCTTTCCCCGTGATTTGTGCAAAGAGAGGAAATATTGCCATCACTGATTAGGGCTGTCCCGAATATACCGAATATTCGATATTCGATCGTCAACCGAATATTCGAATACCTTTTTGCCGGTTCGATTATTCGAAAAAAATATATGCACGTACAGATACGACTCTGATGTTATTTTAATAGAAAAGTTACGGCGCTTAGCAGTGTCAAATGGCGCATTTTTGTCAACTGTTAACTTTTTTGGACGGAGGTTTATTATTCCCATCCGTAAATCCCTTGACATATATAAAATAACTGCAAAAACGCAGGCTGGACTTTGGATTCTTGTTATCAGAATACCGTAATGATAATCGATACAACAGGCACATACATGTATGCAAAAGAATGCTGATCAAGCAGTTTATAATATCAATCGCCGCACATAAAACACCAGCGTGTTTTGCATGCAACTTTTCACTGACGCGGCATGCAGTTGCAGCTGACGCGTGAAAAACCTGATTGACGAGTATCGAATATTCAAATATTCGGTTCAAAGTCAGTTTCGAATAATCGAATACTAAATTATTCGAAAATGAACAGCCCTATCACTGATGATTATGTATGCGTTGGTTCGTACTGTGTAAGATGGAACTTGACTGTTTCAAAGGCAAGGGAAAAAAACCAACCAAGTTTGAAATCGGATTGAAATCTAGTGAGATCAGGAAATATGGTTATTTATCAGTGTTGTGTAATAGTGTAGTTTGGATTGGGCCTGAAGGTTTACAGAAATCAGAATAAGAACATTGCTGTCAATGGCTCTGAAACAATGACGAATGCAGAAGAAATAAGGATTTCAATGTATTTTTTGGTGTTTTGGTAATGGTCAAAAAACAAAATTGATTAGTTTCAATCTGAAAGCTTACGTTTATAAAGATGATACCAGTACCAATCATCCTGAGAAATGTTTCTGTCTGAAAACTGTATTTGAAGACCTCCAAAAATGCCGCAGGCTATTTCGATTAATAGCAGTTGAAATAAAGCCCATACGAAAGTGCACAAAATCACTGTTGAAACAGAATAGTTTCTCACTATTTGCATGTGACTCGGATGGCAGATTGAGCTCCAACTTTCACAGGCTTGTTTAATATTTCATAAAAATGTTGAATCATACAAGGTATGGACACTGCATGCAATGCTATGCTATGCTATACCTATTTGATTAAATTCCTAAAAAAAACATTTTTTTTCTTTTTTTTACTATGTATACACATACCAAGATTGATATCATCCTAACTCTGATAAATCCATCAAATCCAACAATGGTAATTGTTGTAATGTGGTTGTAATTTGTTGGATATTTAGCAGTCAACACAAACTGCATGGTGTGTTGGATTTTGTCTGGAAGCAGATTTCTAGTAAAATTTCAGTTGTATTTTGTTGGATTCAGCAGGGTAGCTGCAAAATGCCTAGGCCGGTGCATACATGTACATGTAGGTGGGACACTGCAGAATCCAACCAAATTTGCAGTTGGTTTTTATCGTATCTAGCTAGCAGGCTTCTCATTTCAGTTTTGTTGGGAATTGTTGGATTTAGCAGGGCCATTTGAAAAAAACATTGAAGTGGGTTTGGGTTAATATTGTAGGAATAAGGAGCGTCTTGCTCCTAAATCAATATTTTGAAACTCATTAAATCTGTTACATATTGTTGGTCAATTTGTTTGCGCGGAATGTCTCACGGAAAGCTTTTAACTTTATACATGCTAACAAAAATAAGCAAATTTTTCAATTTGAATTTATTTTTTCCGGGTGTACACCCCAAAAATCAGACATAACAACTTTAAAAACCCTTACAGTCCTGAATCCTCCAATTTCAATATGATTTTCCACACTACGTAGGGAGTTGGGGTTAATTAGATGGCTTTGTACAATGTACATGTACATGTACATGTACATGCATGTAGACTTTGGGAACAAATCCAGCTTGTGCATGCGGATTTCAGTCTGACCAGTTAGAGCATGTGCTTTAATAATTGAAAACAACACAAATGTCAAGCTGGAAATTATTGTATCGTCCTGAAAGCCAGTCGTCGCGTACGATTAATTTTTGGCCGCCAACGCATGTAATCCTCTGTTGCCGTGGACAATGCATCTTGAAGATGCTACTTTTAATAATACCCAACAGCTGTTGCCGAAATACATCTTGGCCCGTCCACCAAACGGCAGGGCGGACTAACGGAGCCATGTAATTCCTGCGTGATTTGCCTCCGGTTGCCGCGGGCAACCTTATTTTTCGCTCATTCGCGGTAGATTTGCGTCATGTAGTAATTATTACCACCCCCCCCCCCCCCAGCGGCATTTGGCATTGGATATTGGAGATTTTCTCTCAATGCGTCATGCATTTATAAGAAGTTTGGCTGAGAAGACACACGTGTGGGATGTAAGGTCGATCAGCAATTTAATAATAAGTTTTCTTTATACATGTTTAGTATTGACTGTGTTTTTTTTTTCTACCATTATAGATCTTATTATTTTATAAAGTTGAAATCCCCGTTCATTTCATGTGGAATTCTGAATTAAGTGGTGGGTAGCCGTGTCGGGCAATTAAACATGGAAAATTTCATAGCACTTTAATGAATAATTGGGTAAAAAATTGCTTTCGAAGAAGCAGCTAACGAAGCATAACAGTAATTAATCCTTTCTGCATTATTTATTTTTTTCATGGAAGTTTCCCAATACAAGCCCAAAAGCCACTCTACATAGAGTACCGAAGTGATGACGTCAATCAATGCAATGTTTGGAACCAGAATACATTCTAAACTGCATGTGTTTGGAACCATTGCCGCGGCAACTGACGTCAGACTTCGGTACTCTATGTGGGTGAAGGGCTACAACAGAGGGGGTAGGGCAGGGCTCAAAATTACCATTGTAGTGCTTGCGCAACGCAAGTGAAAAATACCCGAACGCAAGTTATCCTCGACTCAAGCTTGCGTTTTGCGCAAGTTGGAAAAGTACCGGTTTTTGTCTACTGATATTTCACAATGATAACCTGTATGATTTGATTTGATTAAATTAATAAGTTTAACAAACATGTTTTACTGTAGCTTTTCTGTCTGTCTGTCCCGGCCCAGCAGCTACTCATGATCATAGCGCTCGCACAATCCCTGCAAGCAGATCGGTGCAATGTTAATGTACATAGAACGGTGCAGACTGCCTTTTTATGCGTTGGGGACCAGACATGCTGCTTGGCGATGTGTAACCTCGCTCCCATTCATACAAGTCAGTCGTTGAATGTAACTGAAACCGCCGGGTGCGAGCGTGCGTTGCGTGGAGCGGGGATTTTACACGTAAACGTTGTTGACATCGTTTCGCGCACTGATAGGCTTTTAAATGACGGAGAAGTGAGATATTTTGTGACATTCTTTTCTTGCATTTTGGGGTTTCCGATCATCATGAAACGTTCACCACCGAAGCAGAAAAGTCTGCTCTCTTTCTTCACAAGTAAGCGGCCGGCATCCGAAGCTTTGCCTGTATTTCATATGTCATACATACATTGAATTACAAAAATTAGTGCAAGTTAAATTTTGTTAGCGCAAGTTGTTTCAAATGCCAACTTGCGCAAAGCGCAAGTACAGTTTTTTGGGAATTTCGAGCCCTGTAGGGTTGGCCACAGTTTAGGTTGCCAGCCCCCACCACCCTTACATGTACGGTTTTCCTGGGTCCAGTTGAAGATAAATTCATTTCACAAAAGGTACTTTGTGACATGTAATACCAACCTGTTTTTCCCAATAAGGAGAAGATAAAGAGGCTTTGTATTAACAATCGAAAATCTCAATGCTGTAATTTGAATGTTAGCGGCAAGGAGCAAGTTCGATCAAGGACTATAGTTAACCATAGTTCGACTAACTCTATAGCACGCTAGTCGACGATGGTTGGACTTGTCTAGTCGACGATTCGCGACCAGCCTACCGAGGTTGGTCGCATCGCTGGTTACCAATAGCCGTTTTTAATAGCACAGTGCAGAGAGGACCAGTTATCAAACAAATGGCAAAAAACCCCGAAAGATGTAAGTAAATATTCAGCAGCAGTGAACGATCATTTTTTGTTACTTTGTCTTTCTTTGAACTTGTTGAAATAATGCACACGTTACCACTTGTGACATTGTTGATATACTGAGCAAATATAGTCCGTGTCGCTTTCATCTATGAACTCGTCCAAAAACATTTAAAAAAACTAGTCACCGCAATTTTTTCATTGTCGCGTTGACATGACAATAGTTCGACTAGAGTCGGTCACACTTCAACTTTATTGCTCATGAGCTACGTACGTGACGAACCAACCACTAGTTAACCATTGGTCCCTGATCGAACTTGCTCATGGTTGCTGCTTTAAATCGCCAATTTGCGGCTCTCGCCAGACGACACGCTCCAGGAAGTGTCATTCTCACACATTGCTAATATACAATTTATGTTGTATATGTACAGAGTACACAATGCCTGCTTCTGGCTTAACGCATCATGCTGTGGTAATCACCGCCTCATAGTGCAGGCCTCTCGCTAGCTTATTTTTCCTGGCTAAACTAGCCCGTTTTACTAGCCCATTTAGAGTTTGACTAGTTTTACGACGGCCATATCTGCAGTTTCAAAAATATTACCTTTCATCTATACACGCATTTCTGCACGTACAAATACTCAATCCATTCATTGTTCATAAAAAGGGAGAGTAATTAATAGTTGGAGCTTTTTCAAACAAAGCTTTCATTCACACCAAAGTTGGAGACTAAGTGCAATGATTTTTGTTTGTTCTTGGGTGCTTTTGTGTCTGTAACATACAAAAGATGCCTTGTAATTAATTCAATATCTGTGATTACTTGATAACTAAACGTAAATGGATTTCATCATTCAGTGTCTCATTCAGAGGTGAATAACTTTTGCATTGCTAGAAAAAGAGCGATTAATTTATTTTTTAAAAGAGCACACATCTTGAAGTGCATTTTTATTTTTCACAATTCGCATTACCTATGCTCATCAGGCCTATAAATCATTCCTGAAACCTCAGCTCCTTGGGGAGTATACAGCCCCGGCTGCAAGTTAAGCACACCTGGACTAATCAAACACATAACCATCACTGCCCTCACAGGGACCCATTTACTCCTGGGTGCAGAGAAGCATCTTGTGGCAAAGTGCCTTGCTCAAGGACACAAGCACCATGAGCCCTGCTGAACTCGAACCCACAATCTGTAGTACCACCAAGATCTGGAGTCTGGTACACTAGACCACAAGGCCACAGCACTCCATTTGAATGGAGGGCTTCCTCTTTGCTAGAGGTGCAGTGGAGTGTTGCAGATGCTGTAACCTCTGACTGCGAGAGCCAGACATTTCCTGGTCTTGTATTGTGTAATAATCGATATTGTATCTACTTGCTTCAGGATTCTTTGCGGGAGGTGCTTCACCCCTTCAGACAGAACATCGTCCCCGAGACCCCCGTCTACCAGCAGCAGCAGCCCCCCTCCGCAGATGACAAAGAAGCTGAAGCCTGGGACAACCTGGACCGCCTGGCCCGAGCCTACCAGGCCATCCAGGATGAGTACCGGGGCCGCTACGACGCCTACGCCCAGCTGGTCCAGCAGTACGGCCTGGGCGAGGACACGGGACTGAGCGAGTACGCCGCCGAGATGCAGCGCAAGTATGAGGGGGTGGTCCGGGAGCTGCAGGCCGAGGAACGGGACAGCCTGCGCCGACTCTACAACCTGTACTACCAGAAGTACCTGGGGCTGCTCCGGGAGGAATCCGGGGCTGACCGAGGGGGGATGGAGTTGCAGGTTGACGGGGGCGATGGTGGTGGATACGGGGAGGGGAACGACTGGAAAGGACTGTACAAGCTGCGGCTGTTCAAGGAGTACCTGCAGGTATGCTAAAAAACACATGAATCTGGGCTAGTGGTAGGATATATATCCAGATTTTTTAACATTCGGTTTCGATTTTGGAAACTGGATATTTGAAAGAAACTGCAAATAATTTAAGCCTTCTTTTTTGTGTGTGACACAGGCTAAAGAGAAAAGCTGGAATATCCTCCAATCTGCTCCAGTCTCTGATTGTAATTGCATTCACTCGCTAGTGGTCTTCTTGTCGAATAGCCTGCCCATCCATTTCCCCCCCACCATTACAGCTCTGGAGTGTTTTTGTAAAGGTCGTGTGGTCACTGAATCCTGCAAACTATATTCAGTCATTGGAAGGGCTTTTCATGCGGCACCCCGATCGTCACATTTTGTTCACGTAACTATGTGCTACATGTAGATGGGAACTTCCGATGGAATCAGATAACCGTTATCTGGGCCCAGTGTAACCATAAGAGAGCACATCTTTATTAAACAGGCAGTGTTAGTAGTGGTACCACTGTTTCTTTGACGTACTGGTATACCCCACCAGGTGAATTGCCATTCACAGTGTTAACTTTCAATTGCAGTGTACTGCAGAAGTCTCCATGCACACACAAGCATTGCCACCTTTAGTCTGTGAAATTTGCTGAAGGTGATAACAACTTGTTTTGGTTGTATTTCAGCGGCTGTACAACGAGAATCGCGATCGTTGGGTGACTTCCTCGGAATCATCCTCCGACTACTCCGACACCTCCTCATCTTCGGAAGCCTACTCCCTGGACAACTTCATGGGGGAGTGGAATGGCGACTTTGACAATGAGTTGCCAGTGAGCCAGGATGTGGTCGGCGTGGAAACGGAGGTTGCCGAGCCTCAGGAGGAAGGCCAGCAGGAAGAAGAAGGTATTGGGACGAGTCGAGGTGTCCGTAAGCCTTCAGGGCCCAAAACTCGCAGTAATATAGGGACTGGTCTAGCAGGTGCCACGATTTTCTTTGAAATAGTGTTATATGTTTTTAAGTGAATCTAAAAAAAAAAAAAAAAAAAAAAAAAAAAACACACCACAAACAAACTTTGACAAATTTTAAATTATGAACAAGTTGTGCTCAAGAAAGAATAGAGAGGTTTAGCAGCACGTGTTACGTGAACGTCAACGCGAGACTTTTTGGAGCTCCGGTCAAACTGAATAACGCGGGCGTTAGGACGTGCAATGAAACGTTAATAGTTGCACGTCACGACGGGTATCAGGCACAACCACGGTGTTTTCCAACACGAAAGCTTCACAAGGAAGGGATTATTTTTAATATCAGAAATACATCGAACTGGATTTAGTTTGACCCAAAAATGCATCTTCAGTGTTGTGTATTCAATGAGCTTTAATTCTCATTAGAAAAATATTCATTGCACTGTCTACAAATGCTTAAAAGATGTTGCAATTACTCACGTTATAACCCGACGTGAACTCAACATTTTCACGTATTCGACGTCCGTGCAAAATTCACATACGTGAGTAACAATACGCTGGAAGCGATGCAGACCGCAAAAGTACACACAATTTTCGCGTTCGCGTTCACGTATTACTTCACGTAAACGTGCTGCTCAACCTCTCTAATGATAATCCTCTTATATGCATATCAGCTGCATTTTGGAGCCATGGCTAAAATGAGAGCAATGCGTGGAATGTTCAATCAGGAACATGTTCAAATTAGGAATATGCACTGTTCTCATTGGAAATGGCATAGGAACAGCAGGTGATTTTTAATTGGCTGTTTTGGAAACTTTTCCAAAACAGCCCTTGTTTTCGTTAAGATTTTTTTTTTTTTTTTTTTTTTTTCAGCCAAATGCCTATAGCATTTGTACACGTTTTCTTTCTTACCGGCACTTTGGCTACTTTTATGCTGCCGATTGGCTTTAAATTTTCAGACACTTAGACTAACTGCTCAGAATGTATGCCGAACATTTACGTCATGATGACGTCATCACGCGATTTTTTATGAATTTTTGAAATTTTAAAATCGTAACATTCTTTTCAATATATCTAGCGAACAAAACAAGATATTTTCAAAATTCTTTTTGTTATAGCTTTGGTATGTCTCAAAGATATGCCCTAAAAGGGAAAAAATTGTGTGACGTCATGATGACGTCATCAAAAATGTGCTTTTTAAAAACACATACAAGGATAGGTCCGATCGTCATGGAAATTGGTGGGTAGGTAGATACTGCCACCAGCATGCAGAAGCCGAAGTGACGTCATGATGACGTCATCGGCTAATTTTCTATGATTTGTTTAATTTTTGAAATTCAATTTTAATTTTTGAAATTTCATTTCAATCACCAAATTTTACACAAAAAAATGAAACAGCCCTGTGTTTGTCCACAAACACTGTACCACATGTCTAGTTTTTGTTTGTTATTTTGTGGAAGTCACCCAATACAAGGCTAAAAGCCATTCTAGGTAAAGGGGTATACAACATTGGTGGTGGGGTTGGCCACAGTGTAGGTTGCCAGCCCCAACCACCCTTGTTGGAAAACGCACTTGGAACACAGTGCGTTCCCAACAGGAACACAGTATTCCCGAAAACTGTTTCTGAATTCTGTAGAACAGATCAATCAGGCATGCAACTTTTCCGCGGATCCGCGGATTTCCGAGTTTAAAAAAAATCTGACCTTGAAAAAAATCCGCTCTTTAGCTCGTTTCCCACCGTGCCGACCGCGGAATCGTCCACTCACATGACCAATATTGCTAGCGCACATCGTCTAGCTCCGTATTTTGTATACATACATTACATAGAAGGGTGCAGGACACAGACTCCGTACACATTCTGTCACGTACATGTATAGTGTTGCCGTTGTATGAACTAGTCGCTATAGCGCCCTCAATCGACTATAGACTAATAGTCTGGTTCCACATTTTTTTCTCGCGTCAATGAATACAATACAATACATCGGGATATGGACACTATACCTACATGTACATGTTTGCACGACGTCGTAAGAGCTTCACGCTAGCGCTACGCGCTCGCATTTGTAGAGTTTGAAGAATTGAAGAGTTGCATGCCTGATCAAGGACAGCAGGAGATCTCAACAGAGATCTGTTGCTGCTCTTAGTCCGTTCTACTGATAATTTTACGATGAATGTTCCACTGGTTTGTCTAGCTTTGTTCCTCCAAGTGTTTTGATCATGAAACTTGGCTTTCCGTCTGTTTCTACTAATACACTCGAGCTGTACCTAGATGTAGAATGAAAAGCTATGCCAAACGCTTGTTCCCTTATTTTGTATCAATTGAATTCTTTGCCTGATGCACGCTTCCCTTCATCTTAAATTTTTTTTCTGCTTAAAGAGGAATCTTAATTCCTACTTCTTGCATCTTTGATTCATTGCTATGGGGGGGGGGGGGGGGTGACTTGGTGCCTTCTACGGTGGAAGTTACTCTGCCTGGGTCTTTCGGTCTAAAAATTGGGATAATTTCTCTTTAATCTGTTGAAGAATTATCCACTATTTACATCTGGGCAGTTACAAAACTGTAAGGGTAGTAGGGTTGGCGATTCAAAATGTCACCAACCCTACCACCTCTGATCGTAAACCCTTTACCTGAGTCTGGCTTTTAGCATTGTTTGGGTGATTTCAGTAAAAAGAAAAAGAAGATAATTTGTTATTGCTTTAATGTGAGGCAGCTGAATCTGATGCTTGGAAGCTCCTGGCATACTATGAGGATTATTTGCCTCGTAGATGTCAGCTTGTTATAAAGTCAGACTCATGTCACGCAAGACCAGTTGAGTTCATCTGCCTCACCCGGTTAGTTTCAAAACCCCCAGTCCCTTCAGCCAACCGATCGGTGCTAGCCCAAACAGTTCCAAAAATTGATTTTAACCCACTGAATACGGATGACGGCTATAGACGCGGTTTGAAAAAGACCACCTGGCCGGTTGACGGCCATACCCGCATTGTGGGCATTACGCTTGGCTGCACAAGCCGATTGTATGTGTTATGCATGGTTGCACAAGCCCATGGAACACCGGTGCCCCATTATAAGAGCTGGGTAGAAGGGGTTAAATAGGCCTTATTCTGGGCTGGTGTCGTAGAGTTTTTTATTTGGAATGTAGTCTGTCATTTAAATTTTTTTTTTTTCCCCAAAGCAAACCTGTTTGATGCAGTCTTCGGCAATCTGAACGGGGAATACTGGAACTCCCTCACTGATGAGGAGAAGGAAGCGATTATTGATGAGCTCCTCGAGCTGGAGGTGGACGATGCGGGTGTCACCAAGGAAGAGGAGGTGGGAGACGGAGAGGCAGGGAAGGAGAAGAAGGATGGAGCGATCGGAGGCGGAGGCGGTGAGGATGAGATGCAAAAGGCTGCCAAGGAGGAGGAGGTGGGAGACGGAGAGGCAGGGAAGGAGAAGGATGGAGCGATCGGAGGCAGTGAGGATGAGATGCAAAAAGCTGCCAAGGAGGAGGAGAAAGAGAATGATGCAGGGACGGTTGCTAAGGAGGATGCTTCCTCGAACAAAGGTGAGATGCAGAGGGTGGTTACTAAGGAGGACATGCAGGAGACAGTGGACTAGCTACCCATCCCGACCCTATTTATACTGTGAAGATGATCAGATTATCTTGTCTTGTTTCAGTGTGAGGGGTACCACTTCCACACTTTCCTCTGTAGTCCACACCTCGAGTGGCCCTTAGCCTTGTAGGATGGGGCGACTTGCATAAAAAAAAAAATAATAATAGGAAACACAAAGCATTGTCCTCAGTTGTATAGGAAAACATGACTGAGTGGGTTAGGCTATACGAGAGAGGACTTGGGACAATGGGAGATTAGGGATAACAAGTAAGTATAGGAAAACGCACATGCGTGTATGTGTGTACATGTACTGTATTACGTTCGAGGACAAGCGGAGAAAGAAAACACAAAAGAATTTTGTCCTCGAGAGACGGTCTTTTGATAAAATCGGTCCTCGAACGTACGACTACGTGCTTAGTCTATGGGGTTTGGCTATATTAAAGGAAGAATAGGAAACACAAAGCATTGTCCTCGCGAGTATAGGTAAGTACGACTGTGTGTGTGTGTTTGGTTTTGCATTCAACAGGGGACCTTTAACAATAGAGGACAATAGGGTCCCTGGTTGAGAAAGGTCCCCGTTTGAAAATAGTGTACAAAACCAATGAGAGCCCTTGACAAAAAGTTAAGGTATGAACGATAGGACAATAGGAGGTCCCCGCTTGAAGGCGATTACACACTTGCGTGTGTGTGTGTGTAATATTTGTAATTTTTAACGTGTTCATTAACTTGTTTGTAAAGGCCGAAAGGAATTTCCCGTTAGGGATAATAAAGTTAATTGAAATGAATTGAATTGAAGGTGAAGGAGGTATGGATGGTTGCCAAGGGGAATGCTTCTTCTAGCCAAGGTGAGATGCAGTTACAGTCTTGATGAGATGCAGACTCCATTCATCCTTCGGCACGACGTATTTCTTTTATTAAAGTATATCATCTTGCATTACACTTGTAATGCATCACGCATTCAGAATTAATAACCTGTGGGGTTAAATTTCACACGTGCATTCATTAACGGCTAGCACTAATGGACGACCTCATTATCTAGCATGTGAATTTTAATCTTTAACACCCTCAGCGGTGTGGCCGCTACGAGGAAACCGCAAAAGTGTGAATTTCCAAATGAGCTCGCGACTCTGAAAGTCGGAAAAAACAAATCACACTGTGACTGTGTCCTTTTTGTAGCACCAAAACAACAGAAGGTTAGAAAATGGAAGATAAGTTGCGAGTACATGTGATTGAATATTAAATTTTAAATTGAGCTTGACTGGGACGATGAGGGATTTAGGCAAGAAGCTGAATTGGGAACTGCAACGTGTCTGATGGAAAACAACAGATTTATAAATACACTTTTGCCATGTACAAAGTCATGGAGGGTGCAGCAAAAACTTACATCAAACAAATCTTCAAAGTGAACAAAGAAACTGGCAGGGGCGGGATTCGAACCTGCGACCTCCGGTTCGAATCCCGCCCCTGCCAGTTTCTTTGTTCACTTTGAAAATGTGTTCAAATTTACCTAGTCAGTTTCCCTTGTGGATTGTTTGACCAATTATAAATCTTCATTCTCAAACATTGAGAGAAACCTTTTTTTTTAATAGATCCCCAGTTCTAGCTCCATATTTACTGACCTGCAAAGGTTCTTTTGTTTAGGGGGGAAAAATCACAAGAACAAATTAAAAGTTTTTCCTGTTTGGTAAACCAGTTTCCCTATTGATTTCAGCAAAAAAACAACAGCAGTGTTCATCCAAAATTGGCCTCGATCAGCCTACTGCACTTGCACTGTACACTAGCATTTGTATTTCTACATGTAAAGCGGTTCATTTAAGGGCAAAAGGGGGTTGTCTTGTTATGACCTCGAGTCACTTTATAGGTATTAAGCACCATCAACAATTTTGAGCATAATTGAATTGTTGAACAAGCACGAATTCGTGCAGGAGCTGCTTCGTCCACCTATGAATCAGTAAAGCAAAGTAAATGTTGTAGCGCCCTCTTCTGTTGAGCCGTATCTTCTTTTCAGATGATATTCACGTATGCTGTGATTGGAACAACTTTTGGAAATGAATGAAACGGATGGTTATGACAGTGTTCAAGTCGCGACCACCTGTCCCTCATGGCAAGATTTCAGTCACTGGAGTATCCCCTTCACTCGTGGCTTTAGCGGCAGTACGCCTGTCTTATCGCGCTTCTTAAATTTTCTCCTTCTGTGCAGGTCATGGGGTCGGCAAACCGGGCAAGGAGTTCGTTGAACCCTTGCAGCAACCCAAGGAGTCGGGGATCAACCTGGATGTGGATCTGGCCAAGAAGGATGAAGGTAGGAGCTTGTCTTATTAAAGATTTTCAGCTTTCTGAAACCTTGAGGGTACCGTATACTTTCACAGATAGATGTCTGTCAAAAAAATACTGTTTTGTGTCAGTAACAACATTGCGTTTAAATGTCTGCATTTGCTTATCCAATTTTAACCATATTGAAAAAATGGAGTATCTTGGTTGGTGGATATTTTTATTTGCAACACCTCAGATAGGCAGTTTATTTTTAACAATATTAACATTATTAAAATAATGTCGGGGTTGTTGAATGACCAAAGTGCCGCTTACAAAATTTGTGTACAAAGTCTATGGGATTTAGGTTAAAAAATATTCATGGAGTTGGATATTCATGGGAGTTGAATGACACTGGTGCGATCCTGCGGTAGTTCACAGGTTCAGGCGTCGCTCTTGTGAATTTCCGTTGATCACTCAAAAAATAAATAGAAAAGGATCAATAAATTGCCTAGTCAGTTTCCTTCTTGACAGTTAAATTGGATAAAATACAGAGGTTGAGCAGGCGCTGTTGAGAAATCCATTCCTCGTTTAGAGTCCATTTCAAACCAGCTTTTCTTCAGAACATTGTTGACAGATTATTTTAGAGAGTGATTTTTTTGGTACTCTTAAAGTGTTCTTTTGACAAGAAGTCTGTTATGAAACAAAAATGGCATCCTCTTGCGTTAATAAAATTGGGGTGTGTCACCGTGAAGAGTAAATTTTCAAGTCGAATTGCTAATTTGTTTAATAGTGTTAGATGTATGAGCTTTCCAATGAAAAATTCCACAAAAATTAACTGACGATAAGTAACATTTAAGATGATTTCATTTTGAATTTTTGATCTGAATGCTCATAATAAGCCAGTTCGGTATTTCAACTGTGCATGTGCACAATGGCATTTTATCCCGAATGACCCGCGTGACCTAACGCGCGCGTGTGAACGCAAAAGGTGGTTGCACAATGCGCACGTGTTAAATTCAATCAGAATGGGCGTTCGCGTAACATGACGTGACATTACACGTCGGCAATTTTATCCCGAATAACCTTTGACCTTTGAGATACCGAACTGGCTTATTCGTACAGCATTAACTCTAACCGTTTCAAATCTTCCAAAAACCTCTTTCCCAAATGGAGGAATTTGGAGGATTGAGGGTCTTTGGAAGTTGAAGCATAGGAGGATTTTGCAGGATTGAGGGCATAAGAGGATTGTTGCCTCTGGAGGAAAATGGAGGATCCAGGTCATCAGGCCCAATCTGGTGCTGGATGATTTTTTGAGGATTCAGGCAAACATTGGAGGATTTTGGAATCCGGAGGATATTGGAGGATTTATTAAACAGGATTCATTACGGTTAATTAAAGAGGAAATATTTTTCTGGTCATGTAATTTGTTCTTTCATATCTTTCATAGTTAGGGTTAATGTACATGATATGTACATCAGTCTTCGCGTGTAGCACACTTTAAGGAAGACCAAATGGAGTGCACAGTGTAGTGTTTTTTTTCGTTCCAAAATACAGCTTCCATAAAGTTTCTTCAATTCTGTGTTACATGTAGTTAGAAATCCATTACTTTGAAATTTTTCAGCGGTCAGAGCACCGACATAGTAAGTTAAAAACAGTCCCAAATCCTCCGATTTTAATATGATTTTGCATGCACCCAAGGGGGTTAGAGTTAAAAAATTGAAAACTTCCATCTCCATTTTATACTTTCTAAGCTTTTCGGTCATGCTGGTCTCTTAAGGTATGCGTGTTTTTGTCAAAAGAAGTTGAACCTGATATTTATGACATGGGTCCTTTAATGCCAGTCCGGTGTGTTTTTTTTCTTCTTCTTCTCGGCGTGCTATTTTCATCACCATCACTCTCTCATCTTGCCCCGCCGCTCGTCCCCCGGGGGAGTAATAACCGCAAATAAATCACACCTGATGGAATTCTGTTTGGCCTGTGTGTGATGTTCCTCATCATCTGACATGTAGTGTACATACATACATGTAGTGTATGTACGTACATTTAAGTACGTGAAGCGTTGTTTTTACTGCAGAAGATGTCACAGCCAGGATGGGATTATTTTTTTCTGTCCCGAGTCTTGGGAAATCTCTAAAACACAGAGGTACATCAAAATCTTTATTTCCATGTACTACATGTACATGTATGTAGCCATCATTTCTTCAGAATCATAGCACTTGCTCATTTTTTTTTAACCCGTTAAAGGCCCGAAGTCAATTCTCGCCCGGTATGTATACCGGGCCCCGGTAGCCAAACCGGTTTATTTTAATCCTCCCAAACCGGGTTGGATACCAGTCCTACTGGAAGGCTGGTATATTTCGGGAGTCCATTGTGTCCAGTTCCTAGGCTGGCAAACTCCTTCTGGACACAGACAATGGGGTGACTTTAATCCGTTAATAATCCTCCACGGGCAGACAAAGGCCTTAAACGTTCGCTCAGTTTCAACATGGTTTCAAAGAGTTTGCCGCCCAACAGATTTGACTGCACAGCGTTCACACTCCAGTGATCACCTACACATACATGTATTATCAGTCAGTCAATAAACTCTCCATTTTAAACACTCTGGAGGGCCAGACAGCAGACTTGCCAAGCTGGACTGCAAGTCTATTCATTAGAGTGGCTTTGAAATGCCGACGAGCAAGGGGACTTGTACCGGTCCTGAAGCGGCATAATACCGGCCCAGGTTCAAACCGGTTTGATACCAGGTGGGGTATACATACCGGGCGAGAATGGATTTCGGGCCTAATTTGAAAAGAGTCTCGGTGAGTTTCACCACAAGGTGCAATGCAGAGAGACAGCCTTTGACCTCGCTGGGATGCATTGGTCCAAGGAAATTAGTTTTGTCGAAATGTTGTGAATTTCTTATGCTACTGGCGCGGTAAATTGAGATCCTGTATTGACAAAAGTTTTTCGTGAGTATTGTTTTTGTAGGTTTTTTTTAAATGTCGTTAATAGTAGTGATATGCGATATGCGCTTTTGAGGAATCCTTGGTTTATTACCAGAAAGATTTAAAATAAATAAATAAGTTTTCAAACCTGGAAAATGGCACATCCCGAGAAATCCGTTGAATGGCATCATATGGATGATTTGTTGGAATATGGTTTCTACAGTGCAACCGCTCGATAGCACACCGTGTTTCAAATTGCCCAAATTGGGGGTCTCCTCGTCAACCCGACCCCTGAAGTTATTTCAGGTTAAAAGTAGTATACAACATTTGCTTTTGCTGTAATTTTCAGAAATGGAGGGATGTGGGGGTTTGATTGCAATGACCTGTTTGAAGTTTTGTGTTCAGAGATGCTGGAAAAACCAAGAACAAAATGCTGTTCTTGTAGTCTGGCTCTCTGACCCTCCTTGATGCTTGCAAATGTTGTATATTAATCATGCATTGTACATTCTTAAACTGGGCTGTGTAGCGTGTTACATAAACAGTCCCGGTCTGTACTGAAATGTCATTTGTGCACCCTTCGGTGCATCTGCATTTTTCACAGACGGGATCAGTCATCATGAAGTATTTATGATGCTGATGCCGTCCCTTGTAAGTTTTGCCAACGAAGGGATATAGAACAGTCGCGAAGTGTGCTACAGAAGTGTAATCCCGGACAGCATGTGATTAATGTATGTTTGTGCCATCCATATGGATGGGGTAGGTCAGCGACATGACCGGCATACTAAGACCGACATCATCGGTTCACCTTTGCGGCAGAGCTATATGTACGTCTTCGATGCCCCGACGGATTTGGAGCCCAGGTCGCTTGAGTTGGTTGTATCGATCTTTGAAGCACTTTTGGACCTTCAACTGATCCCTATCTATCCGACTTGAAGAAGCATTTAGTGGGTCACCTGCCGAGCTGAACTGGTGTCCGTGTCACCGGTTCCAGTGTTTGATTCCTTGATGTGTTTCATGGCTGTTACATGAGTGATTGGCAGAGCCTGCAGTCGTATCCGGCATCCCTTAAACCTCTCGGTACCCGTGCCACTGGTTCAGGCATTTGACGCACGGATGACGAGTTTGATACATGTTTAGATGCTTGTGTCGGATGTTATTAGGGAGGGCGGTAACTCGCCATCTTGAATGGAAGCGGTACTGCCGTCCAGTTCTGAAGTTTTACTTGCAGCGTCCGAAGTTTCAATTCCACAGGTTCCATGGTTTGGCTCTGAGATGCAGTGGTATACGCCAGAAGGCAGTGATCACATGTACAAGTAAGAATGACATCCTTACATCCATTGAGTAGTATGAAATTACCATAGCATTAGCTCCTCAAACCCTTGCGCGGATACATTCCAAGCTGCCCTAAGAGCGGCCATGAATGGAGGGTGCACTTGTTTTGTGCGTGACTTGAAGACAGAATTTTCAACTTGCACGGTTATTCTGCATGCGTCTCCAGTGCACATCTGGAAACGTCCAGAATCGTCATGAATCCAAAAGATTGGGTTATGAATGCGCATAATTAGTTGTTGGGATTGTCTTGCCAAACCTTTATCATTGTTGAGAGGAGGGGGGGGGGGGGGGGTGGCTCCAAGTGCGATGAATAAGACCACTCTATTCAGTGTGGTGCCTATTGTTTGCAAAATTTATGCTTGGCTGCACAGCCCCGTTCTTGGCATACCAGCACCCCATCAATAATAGCCGGAGGCAAAGGTTTAACGTTTGAAAATCAGTACAAATGCCGATGGATGTACATGTACTTAAACCATACTGAATTTTGAGCAGAAGTATGGATGCGCTTAGCAGGCTTCACTCCATAGGGTGACATAGTGATTTAATATACATGTAGCTCTATGCCCGAGTCTACTTTAAATCAAATTTAGGCACCCTCGTATAGTTGTTTCAGTGTTCGACTGCTTGAAGCATCTTGTCGTGGTGAGTGGAGGCGACATTGATCCTAGTTATGTACACGTTTGGTGTACATTCTTCCCACATACCCGCGGTACCCATGTCACCGGTTCCACTGTTTGCAAATTGTAGCCAGTATGTCTCGAGTGGCTGATCAGCATGCATTTTCTGCCATCTCTGATAGAGTAGAAGGGTTGCCGCAGGTCCCGTACATTCACGGTGATAGCAACAGTGTTTATATACCTGTACATGTATGTAGTTAATCATGATTTTTTGATTTGTACGTGTATACTGTACATGTAAAGGCCTTTTCACACTCTTAAAAATCTCGGTGTTGGACCCGGGTCCAACCCGTGTTAACTAGACTGACCTTTTCACACTGCAACATTTCAACACGGCACTGACCCGTGTAGAGCGCTCAATCCAGGTTGAAACTCAACCCTGCTCGGGAGGTGGGTTGAGAGCTCTCGACCCGTGCAGAGAAGTTCGACCCGTGTTGAAAGTCGTAGTGTGAACGCCTCCGGGTTGAGTTCGACCCGTGTAACCGTGCATCGGAGTCCGAGTGCACAGCACCACACGAACAAATAACCTCTGACCTGCGGCATTGCGCATGCACGAGCACCATACATGTAACACGCGTTCATTTCAATAAGCCAGTTCGGTATTCCAACTGCGCATCAAGATTTGACTATTTTTTTCTCGTACCAAACGTGGCAGATAAATACACACGTCTATTGGGGAGGTGATAACCAAACATGCATTCTGTGCAATTTTTCGTGCAATCGAAAAGACGATGAAAACTTTTGTTTGAACAAAAGTTTGGACACACAAGACACCTGAAAACACTTTGCTGTCCAAACATTTTTGGAAAAATGTTACTTTAAGAGGTACCCGCTATGCTTTTGCGTGCATACGATGAAATGTTTAGCCCGAAAGAAAAGCTGTCGCGCAATTGGAATACCGAACTGGCTTATTGTGCTTGCTACTTTCACGAGATTATTTTTACTCCGATATGTCAAAATCAGACACAAAACCGACATGGAGTGAGGAGGAGGTGAATGCTATGTTGGCCATTTGGCCGACAGCTCCAACCAAAGCCAGCTCGACGGAACGACCAGAATGCAGTATGGGGTATTTTCCGATTCCGACCCGTGTTGAATGGCCGGCCGTGTGTGTACAATGTAGTGTGAAACGATCGCAAAATACATGGGTCGAAACATTACACGTGTAGCAAAAATGCTGGCGCTGCGTTGAGTAGTGTGAAAAGGCAGCGTAATTGACCCGTGTTGAAATTTTAAGAAGTCTAAACGGGTCGGACCCGTGTAGATTTCAACACGGGTCGAACGTACATAGTGTGAAAAGCCTTATGTGCGTCTCTTCTGTATCGTAGACCATAGAACAAAAGGACACAAGGATAAAGAAAAAATGAAATCATTGTTGTCCTCTGAGGGAGGTCTTTTGTTGAACACAGTCCTCACAGGTTCAAATGGGAGAATGATAAATTTAAGGGACAATAGAGATGTCCTCAGTGGTATGCGACTGTGTGCACATGTGCATGTACATGTCCGTCCACATTTTCTTTTACATTATATGTGCAGTTCCATGTCGGTTTGAATCACTCTGTTCGGGGAATTTTGATCGGTGAACGTTCAATTTTTTTGGCCCAGAGCCAAGATTCCAGCAAGATGAATTACAACGGTAATCGATGACTGGTATTCCGCTGAGCGGCTGAGGTCTCGATTTCCCCGTCTCCGCTCCCAATCGGTTTCCTCTCCGGTTTCTCGCCGGCGAGATTTCTGCCGAATGGCATCCCCCTTGATGGACCCGCATTCCCCTCCTTATGTGGTCAGTACATGCCCATGCACAGTAGTCGCTAATTTTGTTTATCGGAGTTCAAAGTGTGCCGGCCGTAGACTGGGGGGATATTTGCACAAGCGACCGATAAAATCAAATTAACATCTTGACTGTGTGGCGCGGGGGGGGGGGGGGGCGGCCAGTCAAGATGATGATTTGAGCATATTTTTCCCCCCGGTTGCGGAAAAACGCCGTCGACAATTGAGACGCGGGCAGTTATTACAAAGTGGGATTGAAACAGGATATCTTAAGTTGATTTAGTGTCACTCAGAATCCGGCACAGAACGGTGCTCGTTTGTTGTCGTAATACGAGGAGTGTATAAATACATTTGTATATTTACATGTACATGGAAGAACTATTCTCAGAATAAAAAAAAAAAAAAAAAAAAAATTCATTTGAATGTGAAATTCAATTCAGTACGCAGACTAATTTGTTACATGTACCTTTCAATGAACTTTAAAACTGCAGTTAAAAATGGTTTCCCCGGGCGGCTACAACATTTAACAGATTTACAGAGAATCAAATTTGTGTGCTGTCTATTGATAAGGTTCTAGTGGATAAGGTTCCACTGTATCGTGACGTCGAGGAACCATGCAGCGAATATAGCCAGTTCAACTTGCCCAACAAATGTAACTGTGTCATACGTACATCAATGTCATACAAATACCATTGCATGGGCCTTTTATCCCTAACCCTGCGAAAGCCGACAAAATCCAATAATTTGCCCGTATGGATTTTTATGGTGCCATGGGCAAATTGTCAGCCCCTTTATTTGTACTCTGAATCCCAACATTATTTTCTGCATAAGGGGCCATTCAAAATGTTCGTTGTTTAAAAATTTCGACAAATAATAAATTGCCCAGTTTCATGACAGCGTGGTGTAGCTGTGGGTCTCTCCCACTTTAACATGTGCCCTGATGACTTTTTATGTTTCATAATCAGCTTCTGGCGATACTGATTTTGTTCGTAGTCGATATTTTTCCCTGCTATATCGCCGATATGGCGATAAAATAGTCTACAAATTACGGCATGACAAAAATTTTGTGAAAGGTTAGAGATCTTAAAAAACGCATAAGCAACTTTCAAAAATAAAACACAACACGCATAGGCCGTACGGGTATAGAGTTGAAAAAACAAAGGAATTAAAATAAGAGATTGGAATTGACAAGTCAAAAGTGCATTTTAAAAAATTTTCTTTGTTTTTATTAAAAAGTAAATTTCAATTTTAAAAAATTTTCCTTGGCCCACCCACCCACATTTTCGAAATTTTAAAATATTGAAAATTTTGAATGGCCCGTACAATTTAATTGCTGTATTTTTTGGTGTTTTTTTATCATGTTTGATTTATAACAAATTCATTTTTTCCCATCTACTAATCCATGTTATTCCCGCAAGGAACATTTGTGCATGTGTGCGTAAGTGAATCAACTTATTTCCAACTTGTAGGAGAAGCCCTCTTCCACATATGGGGGGGGGGGGGGGGGGGGTCCGAGAACTCGGCATGCTCTGGTGAAGGAATGCACGGCACGTTTTTGCATGTTTAAAAAATTCAACAAGGTTGATTGTGGGAAAGGTTGTGGGAAAGGTCTTTGATAAGAAATAACTGATATAGATTTTGCATTTCATTATCGGGGTCTTGCATTTGTTTTCCTCCGGAAATATTGGTAGAAGGTGTAGCACAGTGCCATATCGGGATTTTACAAACATGCAAAAGAGCCGAAATTTTGGCAAGCACGTTTTCCACATGCGTATGACGCACATGGAATACAATGTACTATGTAGGCAATAACACAATTGATGTGCTGAAATAAAATGTCACGGCGAAAAATAAATCATCTGAAGGGCATCCTCGCACGCATTAGCGTTTTTGTTATTTGCGCAGAGCAAAATGAAACGCTCATTTACTGACTGTGCATTTTGGTTTTGGGCGTATCGGCTTCGATAACGCACCTGTGCAGAGTACAAAGGCAGATATGCAAATAGCCGTACAAAAGCCGTACAAAAGCCGTACAAAATTTCGAGTTTTCCATAGGTTTGTACACAAACATGGATGCGCCCAGCAGGCATCACTTTGTACATCGAGTCATATAGCTGTATGGTACAAAATGTGTAGCAACTTAGTAAACTTACATGTACTCTACAGTATTAAGCCCTGTCCGCACTGGACTTTTTTTGGTAAAACTTACCGAGACGATGGGAACTTTTCCCATTTTAAGTCCAGTGCGGACAGCCTAGGACGTTTTCCTCTCAGTTACTTTTCCTGAGTCCAGCGGTTACTTCTACCGGCCAACTGCTGCCCAGGAAAACTGACCAGGTAACTTTTCCCGAGACGATAAGTCCAGTGCGGACAGTGCGAGTCGGTAAAAGCGGCTCAGGAAAGCGTACATCCGGCCCGAGCGCAAGGTCATGCTTCACAGGGAAACCACGCATGCGCTTTACATTGTTTCACTTCGGTGCGGTGCACGTGGCAAGTTTCCAAATTCCAGTGCGTTGTTCCTCTTTTGGTCGCAATCATGGTAGATTTTATTATTGATAAAAAAGTCGGAAGTTTGATTGGTGCTAAAGACGTAGGCTAGGCCTGCGTGTACACATCGGCCGGAAAAATGAAAAGGCACGCGTGATTTGGGCCGGGGATTTGGGTCAATCGCATCACTAAAGGTCACGCAAAGCGCCCTCATGAGTCGTTATATTGACAGCTCGGTTACTTCTCCCACGGTCTCGGTAAAATTTTCCCGTGTCGAAAGTCCAAGTGCGGACAGTGGTCACATTTGACTATTTTTCATTTTACCATTGTCTCAGTAAAACCTTCCCAAAAAAAAGTCCAGTGCGGACATGGCTTTAGTACAAAAAGTACTCCGGAACACTGGGCTCTAAATTCACACTGAGCATACAGTGCTTAACACCACACTGGCAAGAGCCGGAATCTTGTTAAACTTTGATTCATAATAATGGTGTAATTTTGGTACACTTTTTTTGTTGGAGTCGCACTGTAGATTTATTTCTGCTTTACATTATGCCTGTAAATGGTAGTGTAATACATGCATCTCTCTTATTGCAATCATTAACAATTTCCGTTGCATGCATGGAATTATCTTGGCTAGCAATATCTGCTAATTCTTGGTGGTCGAAACAAGAACTTGTATTTCTGCATCGCTTGATGTCAATGCCTTTTTGTTTTCTTTTAAAAGATGTGGATGCCGTGGTAACGCCGGTATCAACTAAGAAGGATCAGACTGAGGCTGCGCTAGCTACCACCAAGTCGACCACGTTCGCTCCTGGTGGCTATGTGTTCATAGCTCTGCAATCAGGGTAAAAAGAAAAACTCATTGAATTTCTGTGTCTTGTGCATTTCCTTTGTTTTATTTTAAATGTAGTGTATACATTTGTACATGATTGGCAATGCTCCAATTTTATTTTTTACTGAATTATTACAAAATATCTTACTAGACTGTATGTAAGTTAATAGCAGTCTCAATCATCATGTGAAATGATGGCACCAGGTGTGCTGTCCTTGTCAAGAAAAGTGGAAATTTATATCGTTTTCCAACAATTTCCAGCTGGAAATCGTTGGAAAACTGCCCTGTAGCCTTTAGTCAAGGCACGCGTGGCTACCCGGATGAGTGGCGCGCCCCGGACATGCTGGCATTCGGGGCGCGTCACGCGTCCAGGTAGCCACGCGCGCCTTGACTAAAGGCTATCATCTGCCCGACGGTTGAAAACGAGCGCCGTTTTTCTCTCTTTTTTTTTTCTCCATCCAACAACGCAAAACTTTGAACAAGTTAGTGGAACAATATTTCCTATAAAATACTAACCCCCAAATCCGCCCATTTCTGAAAATTGCAACAGTGACCAATCATGTACACTACATCTACCTTTTAAGGGAAGACGGTTATAAAACTCCATCTTTTAGGTCTTTTGCTAAGCTTCTCGGTGCTGTGATTTTGTAGTAGGCTGGGCGACTGTCATGAATATCGGCATGCAAACTTAACCTCTTCAATACAGACGATGGACATAGCTGCGGTTTGAGAAAAAAAATAAATCACCTGGCTGGTTGATGTCTATGGGCACATTCCTGCACGTACTCAATTCATTCATAATTTCAACTATTTGGTTCTTGAATGGGATTGTAATGAATATGGAAAATATATAAAAATATTACTTAGTAATTTCTCAGACATTGTCATCCGTGGAGAATTTTCAAAATGAAAACCCAGGGTACATGGAAAAACAGAACTGATTATGATGCTGGTGAAAATGCAATTTACAGCATAAAGCCATGGAGCTCACTGTACACACATCTTGCTGCTTTAACCCTAACTACCCCAAGCCTTGCAAACAGGTTTTGATGGGTTCAGTACTGTTAGGGCCTTGGCACCATTACTTTACGTGGACCTATGATGCCCGAATTTGTGTAAGTCCCAAAAAATGTGCCATAGGTTTACTGCACAGTGTAGTAAAAATGCCTAGGGGTTTAGGGGTAATGCACCGATGTGGTAGTATTAACGTGTGGACCTTTATGAACAACATGAACAGCAATTGCCGAGATAAAATTTTTGGGATTGGCTTTCTTTAATGGGTATTCATGCTTTTTTTTCAATCGGGTACCCGATTCCCGTACTACCCGTAAATGCATACCTCTATTATATCCATAATATATTTCGTGCATGGAACATCGACTAGTGGTTGGCAAATGGTCGCTGATTAAACCTTCCCATAGTTGGCTACTAGCAGTGAATACCGCCCTCTCCTGGCTGAAATCAAGCAGGGGGGGGGGGGGGGGGGGGGGGCATGACCTCGATGTACGTGCCTGCCCGGCCTTCAACTCAATGACGGCGTCAGACTCTCGTAAATGTTCATCGTTGTTGCGGATTATCCGAAGACTATTTTTGATTTCATTCGACATTAAAGTGTCAACCTGCCATTTGCATTGTAAACACGGGCGTTAGTCACGAAAAGCTTGGATGAGTCGCAAAGAAATAAAAGCACACGGTTGCAGAAAGGTTGAATAAATTGTCCTTTCCCCCATCCGCAGAGGCAATAACTTGAGGGCACAGAAGATTTAGCAAATTTCTCAGGTTAGAAAAGAAGAGTGAAGATGAAAGCTTTGAGAAATTTGGGAATTTGTAAAATACTCAAATTTTTATCACGGAAACAGGGGCCATGATATTTATATATACATTTGCAAACATAAAAAAACACAACTGAGTTATTATTAAAAACTTAAATTATTATTATAAAATACATTACTTGACTCTAGGTAAATAATAGTCTCAAGCATCCTGCGAAATCGTGGCACCTGGTTTGATGTCATTTTCAAGAAAAGTGAAAGTTTTGTGTCAATTTCCAGCAATGGTCGGCCGACCATTGTTGGAAAAAAAAACAAATGACCCTTTTCTAGATGTAGAATAAAAAGCTATGCCAATAGCTTTTTCCCTCGTTCAGTGTCTCTCTGGAATTCTTTGCCTTGGTACATGTTTCTCTCCATCTTACAATCTTTCTTGCTTCAAGAGGAATCTTAATTCCTGCCTCCTGCATCTTTGATAGTTTTTTTCCTTTTATAGCTCCGTACCTTGAGTGGCTTTTAGCCTTGTTCAGGGCAAACTTGAATTAAAACCCTCCCTCTCTCAGGGCCAAAATCGGCCCAGCTGCTGTACAGATCAAAACCTATCGAATGACAGATTGAAACACACACAAACTGTGAGAGTTGGTGTTAAGTGTTTTTGATAGGCTGTGATAGTTATAAGTATAGGGGGGTTAATTAAAGAAAAAAAGAGTCAACTGTCTGGTTTTCAATCTTCATTGGAATAGGACAGGTTTAATCCCAGATAGAGCTCTACATCAACTGGCCCTCATTTTTGCTCGTCCTCCCTCCCTCGTCCCTTTTAGTATTCACCTGTCATCCAGGTTGAGTGCTTGATCATTTCTGGATATTTCAGCCGAATAGTCTCGCGGTGGCACAGAGGCCGGACTCCTCGTCCCGTCTCCACTGTCCAGTGCTCGTTGATGCAGCAGGGGAGGGCTCTCCACTGGTCGAGTGTTTTTGTATTTTGTCGGTAAATTCTCTGAAAAAAACAACACCCTTTCGCTCATTGCAGTCGCTCAGTTCGGCTTGGCCTCCAGTTGACCCCTTTGCAGTTTTTTTTTAAAAATGTTTTTGAGAGGTTTTGTTTTGAAACTTCACCAGGGGTGAGATTTGTAAGGATTTTTCCTGATTTCAGGATTTTTTTGTCGGGATTTTTGGTCGGGATTTTTGGTCGGGATTTTTTGGTCGGGATTTTTTGGTCGGGATTTTTTGGTCGGGATTTTTTGTCAGGATTTTTACTGACTTAAGAATTTTTAAAGAATCTCCTTTGAAATCTGAAATTGCGGAGGTGTTACCCTAAAGGTGTTTTTTCCTGTAAAAGTGGACATTTAGACCAATAAGGGGTATTTTAAGAGGTGCATTTAGGCAAATACAAACCATGGACCCGTTGCTCTTGGGTCCTCGGCGAACCCCAAACACTGCAGATTTCTTGGATTTTTCATTTTCGGCCAATCTCACCCCTGCTTCACATGTGCAGTTTGACACACAGTCCTGAGTGTCCTCGGTCACAAAAGAATTTGCAGTGGTCAAGTGCCACTGTTCCATGAATACGCTGAATTAAAGTCGGAGGTTATTCGGGACAAATATGAGAAATCGACAGCATCTGTTCTAATAAAAACATACTGTCCATCCTCTTCAAGTTTCATCCTAAAAAATATTTTAAAATAAAATTTCTATTTTTGTAGCGATACAAATGTTATTAACTTTAAATGAAACATCAAATAATTACTTTCATTAATTGCATTATCGAACAGTTACGTTACAATTATCAAATTATTTGTAACCTTGCAATAGGGGTGCCACACTCAAAAAGTGCTGACACAGCATCTTTAAATAACCAACTGGGTCTGGGTCGTAAATATTTCAACCAAACATGATGGAATATTCTGAAAGAGCAATATTGGCTCTACCGATTGATGTTAACTGTCCTTTATTAATAAATAAAGAAGCCAGTTTAGTTCTCTATTAAACCTATTCCCATGTTAAATTTTAATAACTTAACCCTAACCCACCTCAATCCTCCAAAATCCTCCTTGCAGTTTTGGAGGATTGAGGATGAATGGGATTTCAAGAAAAAGAGGATTTTGGAGGATTGCGGATGAATGGTGTTTATAAAGCACAGGAGGATTTTGGAGGATTGAGGATGAATGAATTTTTTGGGGCAGGGCAATCGGAGGATTTTGGAGGATTGAGGATAGTTCCTCGCAAAAAGGTTCTAGGGGGTTTAGGGTTATTAACCTTATTCCAAAAAGTTGTAACAAAAGAACAATGAGAAAATAATTGATTTTCATTCGATACTAGTTTTACATCAGAATTTGAATTTAATGGCCAGTCAGAAGAAACGGTAAAATCTATGCGGACAAGGAGTAGAATTAACTGACTCACAGAAATTTCACCGACTGAATCTGAGAAGGCCCTGCATCATTCAGAGTGAAGTAAGAGTAGTTTTTACACGCAACACTTCACATGTTTTTATTACACACCAATAACGTTTTATATCCACTTGTCACACAGCTTTGACAGATCCGAATTGATGAAATTTGTTGAGACCTTTTTTCGCTTTTTTTTTTATACTAGAACTGCACGTATCATTATTACGTGCTCAAGGGCACATGTAGATGTATGTATGAAATCTGATACTGCGTTTTAGCATTGCTAGGGGCCAACGCACAGGTCGAAAACATCGGCAAACTGGGGGCATTGACTCGACCTTCTGATAAGCACTCTTGTAAAATGTGGCCATTGACTCAACCGTTTTTTGAGAACACACTTTCATTATTTTCATAATGATGGCAAAGCTTTGTCTTCGTTCCTTTACTTTATAAGATGTTCTGTCCTTGTTTCTTTTTCTTCGAGTTTCACCCCCCAAATGTGGGGCCAATTTCATAGAGCCGCTTAAGCACAAAATTTGCTTAAGCACAAAATTTGCTTAAGCACAAAAAAACTTGCTTAATAAAAGCAGGTTACCAGCCAAAACTCCATGTGATGTATATTGCTTGTGACTGGTATTTAGATGTTGTTTGCTTAGGATAACAATCACATGGAGTTTTGGCTGGTAACCTGATTTTACTTAGCAAGGTTTTTTGGTGCTTAAGCAATTTTTGTACTTAAGCAGCTTTATGAAATTGGCCCGTGAGCTGTTCCCACAAAATGGGTGGAAAGTAGCAACATTTGAAAATCAAGATGATGGTATTTCCTGGAAGTATAGGTTACAAGCTTTAGTTTGATATATTGTGTGTTGTGGTATCTCGTTCCTAGCCCCCTATACAACCTTTTGGAGTTGTCAGAGTCTCGACTCCTTTTTTTTTTTTAGAAAATGAAGCTCAAAGTTTGTGATCTCTGCATGCTTTAACCCGAGTTCAAAAAAATGAAATCATCCCCCAAAAATATTTTAAAACTTTGGCATATGATAGAATAGAGGTTCTTTTTAATATACAGTTTATACAATCCCAAAATTGACTTTTCAGTGAAAAATGGTTGTTGCTGCTTGTAATTCAGAAAGCCACAGTGCTACTTTAAGCTCATTTTGTGCTGCCAGGTCACAAATATGAAGTCTTTTTTAGAATGTTATTCCCCCTCCCCCAAGAATATGAAATTTATTCATGTTTAAATGAGACTCCGAATAATCAAATCTGGCCACTTTTGGTGATCAAATTATAAACCCTAACAGTCCCGAATGCTCCAATTTCAATATGAATTTTCACACACCAAGGGAGTTAGGGTTAAAAAGTTTGAATTATTTGCGGCCAGCAATAATTCACTTCCCACAGGGTTTGGACCATTTAGTGGTAGAGGTGCGAAAGCAATGCCAGAATATAAGCCTTTTTAGCAGGGCTGAAGACTCTCCGAGGAGAAAATTTGTATTTTTTTTCCCTGTTGATATAAGAAATACAATTTGAGAATTCATTAGAAGAAAACTCTAGTTTGTTGGATAGCATTGAAAGTAGATCTGTAACAATCGCCCACAGAAATAACAGACTGCTAAAAACAACTTGGTATAAACCAAGGAAACCGAGATATAAATCAGTATTCCTGATTTGTTGGGATTGATCATAAAACGAATGTACCAGAAAGGTTCAAATGTCAGCTGTCATAGGACACCTTATGTGATGTAATCCAATGCTGTTTTGGACGCTTTCAGTTTTGCGCCATTGAGCTAGGACATCACTGTGAAGAAAGGGAAATGGACATTTGTTACCATGGATGGGCTGACATTGACCATGTCACCGTACCTGATCTCATGTCGTCTCTTTTTCAGTTTCTTCCACAAATTCCTGTCAGGTGGGTAGGCACTTAGATTTGAAGATGGTGCAGTTTACGCAACAGCAAAGGGTGTTCCAAAGGGCGTTAACTGCACCATCTTCACATCTGAAGTGTCCACATTTGTACATCTGAGGACCGTTTTCAACAAAAGATCACTTTGAGGACAACAGTGACGCCATTGTTGTTGCTTTATCCTGTTGAAGAATTATCCTCTGTTTAGATTTGGGCCCGGGAAAACCGTAAGCTGATCATAACCCTTTACCTAGAGTGGCTTTAAGCCTTGTACTGGGTGATTTCAATTAACAAAGGAAAGTCCTAGGGTCTTTGGTTGTAAAGAAAATGAAAGCCCACACTCACAAACTGTGGTCACTGACTAGAGCTTTAAGTGTGTAAAGTGGCAAACAGTGGCCAATTTACATCATTCCTGACGCAAATTCCATCTACTCACTGATTATGCGGTACCCGTTGCCACATTGGATTCGAACCGGCCAGCTGATCCTTTCCAGCTTCTTGGTCGAGTGGTTAAGATGTCTGCACTAGTAAGCAGGAGGTCGTGGGTTAGAGTCCCACCTGAGTAAGCCTGTGAATTGTTTTCCCCACAGGCTCTCAGAAAGCACTAAGCACCTAGTGCTTCATACATTGTCGGGAAAGGGTAAATATTTTTTTTTATACAAATTTACATCATCCCGATGCAAATTCCAATCTTCCCAGTGGCCATGGAACTGACCTTGAATCAACCTTTTTGTGAAGGCCGATCGTGACTTCTAATCATCAGATGCGTGATCTTTTAGATAACAATATCCGTTGTTTGCTGCCATTGACGTAATTAGCATGATCATCTCTGCCTAACCTGTTTTTGGTAGTGAATGTACAAAAAAAAACACCTGTCATTTGACAAGGTATCTTTCAGGTACATTGTAACTGGAGAATGTACTTTTGTACATCCGAGGCTTGAGTGTTTTTTTTTTTGGATAGCTGGAGTCCAAATACTAATGAAAACTGCTGTACTGGGCTAGTTAAACTTTTCGCCCCACCGACCAATGGAAGAACACTATTTTTGAATTGATAAAGAACTTGATCTTCCTGTTTTATGTGCTATGTGTAAAGATTGATATATTTACATGTATTCCTTTATGTATTTTAATTCTGTCTGGTACTGAAACCAAGGGTTTCTCAAAAAGTTCATACCGCACTGTAGCTCGAAAGCCTGAAGAAACCTGTAGGAAGACAAAGAAATGTTCAGTTTTAGAAGTGGGAGGAAAACTCCAGAATATTATTCTGGGGGAAACCCATGGAAAACAGACAGGGACTGAAAACCCAATCCACATGTCGGCCCTGGTGAGATTTGAACCGGGGTCACAGCGGTGGAAGGCGAGGAAAGTACCATTAGGCCAACCTGGCTCCAACCTGTATTCGTTGGAATTAGGAATGTCCCAATTTTTGATACTTATTGTTTGGTTTTTGTTGTGGAAAGCCTCATTGAAAAGTTTATAACTTTTCTAATGCAATAATTGACAATTCAGTGTAAAAATGTATTCTTCAGGGTGATATAACCCAACACACAGACAAGGCAGCTTTAAATGGTGAAAACACAACATTCAGGGCTGAGATTTCTTCAGATTTTTTTCCTGATTTCAGGATTTTGGGTGAGACGTCTTCCAGATTTTTGTGTCCATAAATTGTTTTTGTCATTCCGAAATGACCCCTGCAACTGGAAACAGTCTTCTTTTCATTCGAATGACTATAATATTTTTTTGCAATTTTGAGACGTGTCCTTTGGTAGAAAATGCAGTTTTTTTTCTTTATGCTGTTTTCAGCAACACCGTACGAATCAAAATGCCTCCGAATAGTGCATTTGGGATGTATGACCTTGGATTTTAATTTCTAAACTGAATTGCTGATTCATTATAATTAAGTCACGAGCTTTCTGTTGAGACATTCCATCAAAACAATCAATAAGTAACAGATTAATTAAAAAGCTGTGTTGCCATTGCACTTTATTTGGTCAATCTACCTTGGCTTTTCTGTCCAGTGTGGATACATTGTAAACTGATGTCCCTGTCAACTTACCGTGACCGTGATGTAAAACTAACAGGCCGGCAGGGGGCATAGTAGACTTCTGCCCATCCTCGGTACATGTAGTTTAACTGGGACACTGATTACTGTATAGATGAATGGGAACACACTAGCCGCGTACAGGAAACTTAAGTCTGTCTGTGCAAACAAAACTCCAAATGGGAACAGCTGTAAGATTACACAAAGAAATGTTGACAGTGAGTCGCGATAACTTACCACGAGGAAAAAGTCCAATGGGAACATGGCTTCAAGTTTTGAATTAGGAGCGAGACGCCCTTAATTCCCACAGAATTAATGAACACATCAGTCCTCATGCCTGGCACATGATACATGTAAAACAATACATTTTAGGAAGTCTAAATAGCATACAGTGTGTATAAGTGTATAAAGAGGAGAAAGGAAATACAAAGAAACCTTTCAGTCCTCGCACGTCAAGTCCTTTGTTGAAATCGGTCCTCGCACGTAGAAGTACGTGCTTAGTCTATGGGGTTGGGTTATATTAAAGGAACAATAGGAAACACAAAGCATTGTCCTCGCACGTATTGGGAAAGTACGACCGTGTGCCCTTTTCTTAAAAAATGCTGTGTTCTTCAGGGATTGAAATATCCACTGGACCACTGGACCGAGTCCAGTGATTTGAGCGTTGGTCTGGTGAACTCCTGACCGAACTAGTCCGGTGGACTACTGATTTTTTTCATAAACTCTGTGAAATGCTATCACTTAAGTCCACTTTTTTCCTAAATCTGGTGAACTGAAAAGCCCCATAATTTCTGGAATGGCCATTTTTAGTTTTTTAGCAGGGAGTTTCAATCAAAACGTCATTTCTAAAACCTCTCCCAACAAGGTCGGCAAAAGGGGGAAAAAAATTGAAACAGCACACTCATTCAAAACACTGTGTGTTCTTATTTTTACCATTGGTCTTGTGAAATACCTTCCGGTCTAGCAAAAAAAATTGTGCTACGAGCCCAGCTGTCTAGTAGATTTTTACCTGAAATTCAACCCCTGGTTCTTTCATAATTCGTTAGTCGGGAGAAATACATTAAATTGATGTTTTCAGTCAGAGCATGAACATAGCAGCTGAAATTAGAAACAAAAATTAAAGTGGTTTTGAGCATTTGTTTGGTATAATATAGGCCGTGTCTGAATCAGGTTTGTTGAGGCTACGGCTTCAGTTTTTGTCATTGGCGCATAGTAGTAAATAGCCATAGCCGTAGACAAAAATGGACAGGGTCATACATATTTTGGCTACTATCTACACCCACCCCCCCCACCTGAATTAAAACAAGGATAAGATTTCTCCCGATGTTTCCTGATTTCAGGAGTTTTGGTAAGACGTCCTCTTTTGAGTTCTATGACCCTATTTTTGACAATTTTGAAGCGATTTTGAAGCAATTTTGGTAGAAAATGCCGTTTTCTTTATGCATTTTTCAGCAACACCATGGATACAAATCAAATGCCTCCAAATTTCTCGTGGATTTGTCCATTTTCCTTAGATATCACCCCTGATTAAGAGCATGCATTCCTGAGAGATTTGGATGTGTTTAATCTGGCGGTGTCCCTCTCAAGCCTGTCGTATTTATTGCTGGTCCAGCAGTGGTGGTTATTAACGCATAAATCATTCATCGGGACCTTGAGAAATAATGAGGCCGTTAACTGAGATGATCTGGGGAACCATACCCAAGAGAGAGATTTCAGTTGCTTAGACTAGACTGACAAACTATGTACATGCGGTACATAGTAAAGTATATGACCCCTATGTAAGCCCCGAAATCCCCCTCCATGGTTCGTATTGTCCTGGAAAACTACCTGGAATTTAAAGCTGTCATAGAAAAGTCATGGAAGTCATGTGCAAAAGTCTTGTTTGAAAAAGCTTGCTTTGAAGCTGGCGCTAACATTGTTACAGGCATGCATGCAACTTTTCCTCGGATCAGCTGATTTCCTCGTTTTTCACTTCACACTTATGCCATTGAAAATTGAAAAGTACTGTACAAAATCTTGTAAAGATTGGAATTTCCTTGTTTTTTGTTAATTCCATTTTGCACGCCTGTAACGAGCAGTCACAAAACCACCCCAAAAACACACTTATGGAAAGCCAACTGAAAGCAGGCTCTGTGGGGCGTGCTACTATGTGTACTAGTGCGTGAAATTGGCATAAGCATGAACTGGTCACGCATCAAGTCAGGCGGAAGTACTATTTTTCTACATCCTGGTATTAATGAGAAAAAGACCTGGATCAGACTCGGCCGCGTGAGCTTCTTTTTGAAGTAAACATGGCTTTAAAGGTAGAAGGCAACATTCGCAAACATCAAAAAAGAAAACTACTAAATTATTATGAAATACCGTACTAGACTGTAAGTAAATAGCAGTCTCAAGCATCCTGTGAAATCATGGCACCCGGTGTGCTGTCGTTTTCAATCAAAGTGGACATTTATATCGTTTTCCAACGATTGTCGGCCGACAATTGTTGGAAATAGTCTAGTTCCCCGAGTTGATAATTCCCCGAGGTCTATAAATTGCTACGTTTTGTCTAAAGTATTGTCAGGGAACCAGACTACTACAACATAATTTGTTTTCTCTCCATTTTCCCAGCATCTATGCACGCAAAACTTTAAACAGGTCAGTGTTACAGTATTTGCTAGCACGCTATAAAATACTAACCCCCGAATCCATTTATTTTCTGAAAATTACAGCCAAAGTAAATGGTGTACATACTACTTTTAATTGTGTTTTTTTTTCAATTTGAAATTGAAAAAAAATAAAATATCTGCCATTTTTCTAATGGTGGTGTTACTTCATGTAAATGGAGAAATTGATGAGAGACGAAATTAATGAAGCATACAATGGCAAAAAATATTATTGTATAGATCAGGGCTCCATATTTTCACTTGACCGGTGGACCGAGTCCAGTAATATAGGCATTAGTCTAACGGACTCCGTGACCAAACTAGGCCAGCAGGCCGGTGGTCTTTTTTTCAAATATTTTTACATTTTCAAACTTCCGTCTCGGATTTCATCATCTGAATGAAGTCTGTCGAATTTCCATTTGATAGATGTTCAGTTATTATGTTGGGACTCTAAATCCAATTGTACGGCATACATGTAGTTTAACATTCCTATGTGAATTTTGATATACAGGTCTTGAAAAAATAATTACTCCCGTTGATCTGCAAGCAAGCAAATGAATTAAGAAGTAAATCCTATATCATGTGTGGTTTGATAAGTAATAATTTATAATCCTTAATTCCAAATTGTGACTTTTTTCTCCGAGCTGTTTTTTTTCGTGGTTTTGTTTATTAAAGTTCAGGCCTGTGCAGCTGAACCACTGAAACTTGTATTTCTTCCTATACCTATTGATCACTAGAAGGTCTACATTGATTGACGAGCATTGGCCAAAAAGTGCATTACGATGAAATTCCCCGATAAGGTAATGCATCCGCACGCAAACAGCAGGGTAAATTTATGTGGCCGACCTTTTCCAACCTCGAGTGCGTTGGTGTGACAAGAGGCCCCGATCGATCGTGGGAGATCGGAGAGGCTTCGGCGATCACGTGATCAATCACGTGGTCGGTGAGAAACTTGATGGCCACGGGGCTCTGGTTTTCCTAACGGGAGAGCGAATTAAGGAGGCCCTCTTGTTTGTTCTCTGTGTCGGATTCATTGAGTCGGCATTTTTATTTGTTTGGCAAATTAGGACCGAGTTATGGGGACATTTCTCTGTCCCCATAACGATTTTGGTCCCCACGATGTCTATCGCACGACTTGTGTATGTCCCCACAATTACGGTGCTGGATGATGTATTTCCGGATGTGGGAATGTGTGTGCATTCTTGTTAGTCTTTTGAGGGCTGAATGTTGAGTGTTTTTGCGGGTCGATGGTTAAATTCTTTTATGAAAGTCGCCCAATATTCAGACCTACATGTATAGACCCTGCTGGTAGGAGTATTAGGACTCCCATACAATGCCATAGGATAGACGCTAGTGGCATTTGTCAAAAGCTGATTGCATATGGAATGGCAGTGGATTTGTATGCAAATGAGCAATTTCAATACCATGCAAGTTGCTTGTTCTTTGTATCACCAGCTTTTTACTCCAAGAAGGAACCTGTTCATATTTCCAGTGTTCACAACAAATTATTGCCAGGCTAGGTACGAAGAGCCCATTAGTTTACGTTGCTTTGCTGTGTATTTTATAAATTTATTCTGCGTCTGCATTGGACATGTAATTAAACAGTTTTTTTTTATGGAAGTTCGCCTGAGCAAGAGGCTAAAAGCCACTCGAGGTGCACATAAAAGTGTCAGACTGGCAGCGCACACAATCTATTTGTCACAAGTGATTATAACTAGTCTAAAATTATGGCTTGTGCCGACTTACACAAATCACAAATCTAGTCTTCTGTGCAACACACGCCTTCAAATGGAGTGGCAAGTTGGTCTCGTAAACGAATGAAATGGTGTACAAAGTCAGTGTTGAAAAAAATAAGATCGAACCCATGATCTCCTGCTTTCTAGTGCAGATGTCTTTAATACCACTCGACCACCGAGGGTCGTGGGTTCGAGTCCCACCCAAGTGATTTTTTCCCAAATAATCTCTCGGGGGCAACACTGAGTACAGTGTTTAAAAAAAATGGCAAAAACAAAACCAATACTGAAAATAGAAATCACCCGCCCCCCCCCCCCCCCAAACAAAATAAAAAAATTGGAGATTGAAATCAGTTTCAAAATGTTGGCATGTGATGTAAAAATGTTAAAATCCCCAAACTGACTTTATACCAGTCAATGTGCAACTCTCTACTCTATTTGAGCCTCCAAATTGAAAAAAAAAGTAACATGGCTTGCATGCTACATGTAATACAAGTGTTCGATACATAATTTTGTTGTCCAGATATTCGTGTTGCTGTTTTGTTCAATTACCACTCGAATTTGCACTTTTATGAATGAACGCACAGCTGTTTGCGGGAACAAAGTGGATTTCATTCATCAGTAGGATGGTCATAAACACACCAGGGTCAGACTCCATTGCGCATTATGGTGCAGATCACTGTAGGCTTTTTTTTTTTAATAGTCATGCACGAATTGTCATAAATGTGCATATTTGCCAAATTATTACAATTTCCACTTTGCAGTTGTGCATGTATGCGGAAGAGCCGTACATTCCTTTTGATTGCATTGGGAATTCTGCGGCGTCCAGGTGTGGCCGTGTCAACAATTTTTTTTCTTTTCTGGAATTCTTTCTGTTACTCGTTGATCGGATGTTATGTTTTTGACTGCACAAGTAAGTTTTGTTGTCTGCAAAGTCATACTAATGTAAACGGACAGATAAATTTGAACCGGTGCCAACTAAGAGCACTATAGAAATCCCGTTTAATAATAATAATAATAATAATAATAATAATAATAATAATAACTTAGCTACTTTTACCCTAAGTTTGATAATCTCTAAATTTGTCAATATATTGTTCAGTAGGTGCTAGTAAAAAGTTTAAATTGTTCGCGTGCTAAAATTGCATTGAATAGTCGCCTACCATACCGGACGCGCTGACAAAAAGAGATCAGTCTAGTCGCGTGGTCGCAGTGGTTCTACAGTGCGGCGCCGATCCCATTGGACTTTTTATCGTCCCTGATGACTTTCCGCGGCTGCGCGGCAATCCTCCGCCACCGCTTTCGGCCTATTAGTTTTACACCACAGTCACAAGTTGACAGGGATGTTTACTGCATGTCCCCATTGGACTTAATTTTGTCATTCTGCAGAAAAGTCGCAGTTGATTGACAAAAATAAGTCCAATGGAAACACGGCTAGAGACTGTCTTGCAAACCCTCCGAGTGACATATTACAACCTTTTGTGTCTTTGTGTGGTTTATCTACAGGATCAGTCAGCGTGAAGCTGAGGTGCTGGTGGAGGAGCTAGCCAACGTCCTGGATGCTCCGGACGGTTCCTTCACAGAGATTGAGTAAGTACCATTCACTAGTTAAACTAAAATTTGTCTAGATTTTCTGCTTCTACCCGCCTATAAATACGACAAAATCCAACAGGTACATACAGTGTATATCTTCCACCCTGCTATATGTAAATACGACAAAATCCAACACACCATGCAGTTTATGTTGATTGCTATTAATCCAACAAATTTCAACAATTTTTACCATCGTTGGATTTTGTTGGATTTAGCCGGGAGGGTTAGAGAAAAGCATGGTTCCGGAGACACATAATATTTTCAGGAATCTAAAACTGCTCGTAAGGCTAATAGTGAACAGTTCTCTACAAATGGACTTGGATCTCTATAGACCCCGTGTTTATATGCAATCGGGGTTTCAGTTTTTTGACACCATCACAATTCCCCCCCCCCCTTGATTCCCCCCTAAAATATTTCAGTTCATCAAGGGAAATACATAAAGTGCACCCAAGGGAACTTGGCATGTGAATGTTTGTTCAAGGTCTGGGGGGCCAATGCATGCAATTCTGCTAAGGAAAACAAAATATGCTCTTAGCAAGAATGGGTTACCGGCCAAAATGCAGTGTGATGTGTACTGCCGTGACTGGTACTCGGATGAATTTTGCTCAGCATGTGAATTTGCTTAGCATGATATTTTGCTTAGTGCAAAAACAGGTTACCGGCCAAAATGCTGGTACTTGGAGGAATTTTGGTCAAAATATGAATTTGCTTAGCGTGATGTTCTTCCTAGCATCGCTATGAAATTGAGTTGTCTTGGCTTGCTGAGGCTAACTAATGGGGTTGTTCCGATTGAAAGAGTTCATTAAAGAAACGAAGCAAACATATTCCCGCTTCCCTGATTTCTTTGTAGGAATCAAAAGAGGGCACAGATTAAAATTGGAGTTCAGTTTTCCGGCATCTCACACACTTGCTCATTTGTTTTCTTATCGGAAAGGCTTCCTCGGCATGCTTATTTGAATAACATCCTCACTGCGCCGTAAACGTCCGCGTAAATTAAAAAAGTCTGGAAGATGGCTTCAGGCGGAATAGCGCACTCGGAAGCCACTTGACCACTTGACGTGTGCGTATGAATACATACCTGAATATACCGAACGTGAACACGAATGCCGGAATGATATTAAAAACGTCAAACACCCGCAAGCTTGAGAGACTGTTAAAGGAAGATTGCATCTCCTCAATAAGAGGGCATTGGTGGGATGTATTAGGTGAGTTATTTAATGATCAGCCCCCACCCCAACCACAACCACCATTACCACAATGGAGACATTTACCAATTAAATCGATACATGTACGTTCTTTCCAAGTTCATTGAACGGCGTTGAAGTGTTTTACCTTCAAACAAGGAAAGGAAAAAAAGGAAGATATTTTTTTACTACTATTTGCATTGTCACTGTGTGTCAGTTTACTAGACATGTCTTCTACATTTGAACTCTAGTAATCATTTTCAGTGTACGTGAACGTTAAAAAGTCAGTTTCCCTTGTCGATTGTTTGACGAATTATAAGTTAAAAAGTCGTATCCTCATTGAGTGATCCCCACAATGTCGCTTCCCAGGTTGTATCGTACAATTGGGTGTGATCCCTGGCTATACGGCATTCTGGGTTTATGACTTCTGACTAGCGCCCACCCGAACAAAGATACTGACAATTTGGGAGACCGCCAACATAGGGCAAGATAGCTCCGTTGGCAGAGCGCCGGTACGGTAACCCGGAGGTCGCAGGTTCGAATCCAGCTCCTGCCAGTTTCTTTGTTCACTTTGAAAAAATAACGTTAAACAGTGTGATTTGTTCGTCGGAGCTTATGTCTGAAAAAAGGGTTGGGGTAGTAGTGATCAGAAGCATACAAGTGTGGTCGAGGATGTGCTGTAATTAAAGATGATGTTGATTTCTGAGAAGTCTGCGTCATTTTGTAGTTTTATGTAGATTGTTTATTGTAAAATTAAACAGTACATGCATTTATTACAAGTCGGCTGGATTATTGTAATAGTTTATATTACGGTTTGCCAGAAACTCAGATAAGTAGACTCCAACGTGTTCAAAATGCATGTGCAAGATTGGTGTGTTTGAAGATTTCTAAGTTTAGTCATATTACTCCTGTATTAATTGATTTACATTGGCTTCCAGTTAAATTTAGAATAAGGTTTAAAATATTATTGCTGACATATAAAATTTTGCATGGATTAAGTCCAGAATATTTAACTAAGCTAATCCGTGTTCGGTTACAATCCCACTATCGTTTGCGGAGTTCAGACAATGGTGTTTTTCTTTCTTATCCCTCGGTTCATAGTAAGGTTACAATGGGGGACCGTGCATTTGAATTTGCTGCCCCTACATTATGGAACAGTTTGCCTTATAATGTGAGATGTGCTAGCAATTTGCAAACTTTTAAGTCTTTATTGAAAACATATTTGTTTGTAACTGCTTTTCAGTAGTTTTAATTAGGAATGGGGGGGGGGGGGGGGGGGTGGTGTCATGTAATAGTTTATATATCATTTTTCTCTTGTGATGTATATTTTGTCTGCTGTATTTTGTAATATTTATTTTTGTGGAATCTTAATGTATTTTAATGTTTTAGTATGTTTTTATGGAATGCGCATTTGAACATATTTATTATGGAATTTGCGCAGTAGAAATGAATAAATTATTATTATTATTATTATTAATTAACAGCGAATTACTTCTGCCATGAAATAACAAAAAAAGTGACTTTTAAGAGCCATTTTTTATCAAGTCCCCTCTAGCCCGCTGGTGCCATTTGTCTAAAAGTCGTCGTTGCAAACAAATCCGACGTCATAATACCTTGCACCTTTTGTGCCCAGTGCTAGACACATAAGGTGCAAGGTGTTATGACGTCAGATTTGTTTGCTGCCCACAGTGAAGACTTTTAGACAAATGGCACTAGCGGCCTATGCTGCGCTAGAGGCGACTTGATAAAAATAGCTCTCAAAAGTCACTTTTTTGTTATTTCATGGCAGAAATAATTTGCTGTTTTATTTTACAATAAGCAATCTACATAAAACTACAAAATGAGGCAGACTTCTCGCAGCAATCAAAATCCTCTTAAGGAGTATTGGAATGGGAAAGAAATAGGAATGGAAATGGTATTGAGAATGGGAATGGCAATAGGAGTAGGAATACAAATAGGAATGGTTACGGTAATAGAAATACAGAACATGACTGGTACACAAGGGTAGCGGGTATGGGAATGGCTATTGGAATGCCAATAGGAATGGGAATGGGAATGGGAATGGGAATGGGAATAGGATGGTTATGGGATGGTTATGGGATGGTTATGGTATTATAGAAACAGGAATAAGAACATGACTGGTAAGGGTAGCGGGAATAGGAATGGGAATTGCTATTGGAATGGGAATGGCAATAGGAGTAGGAATACAAATAGGAATGGTTACGGTAATAGAAATAAAGAACATGACTGGTACACAAGGGTAGCGGGTATGGGAATGGCTATTGGAATGCCAATGGGAATGGGAATGGGAATGGGAATAGGATGGTTATGGGATGGTTATGGTAATAGAAACAGGAATAAGAACATGACTGGTAAGGGTAGCGGGAATAGGAATGGGAATTGCTATTGGAATGGGAATGGCAATAGGAGTAGGAATACAAATAGGAATGGTTACGGTAATAGAAATAAAGAACATGACTGGTACACAAGGGTAGCGGGTATGGGAATGGCTATTGGAATGCCAATGGGAATGGGGATTGGGATTGGGATTGGGATTGGGATGGTTATGGTAATAGAAACAGGAATAAGAACATGACTGGTAAGGGTAGTGGGAATGGGAATGGCTATTGGAATGCCGATAGGAATAGGATGGTTATGGTAATAGAAACAGGAATAAGAACATGACTACTAAGAGTAGCTGGAATAGGAATTGCTATTGGAATGCCAATAGGAATAGAATGGTTATGGTAATAGAAACAGGAATAAGAACAAAGGGCAGCGGGAATAGGAATGAGAATGGGAATGTCTATTGGAATGCCAATAGGAATTGGAATGGGAATATAATGGGAATGGTAATAGGAATAATAAAAAAGGAAATGATAATAATATTCCAATTAGAAATTGTGAATAACTAGGGTAATGTTTGAAAATTAAACATCATCTTGGGGATTGATTTTTGGCAGCAAAATACAAAAAACCAGTACACAACTTTAAACAAAGTTGACTTTGATCACACATGAATTGAAACTTGTTTATTGGCTCAAAGGAGAAAAAAATGAAAGGCAAACATGCATGCGATCGACCTGCACACGCAAACATGTAGTTAGATAACTGTGTTTAATAGCGTCCACTCATTCCATTGGTGGTAGGGACTTAGTGTCTGCCCCATGTGGCACGTTCTCACAGTTGAACGATTAATCTCATAGAAAATGGAAAGAAAACAAGGGCTGTTTGCTCTACACTCGACCACTTCCGCGGCAAGACTTTCTGATAAATCGGTCACGTTAACGCCAAGTTTTTAGATATTAGGGAAATGGCAGAGCAAGGGGCGAATTCATGATATTCCATTCAAACACGGAATGCAAACAACACGGTTTGTTTTCCTATCATCAGGTTGCCTGTTTTTAATTATTTGTTTCCCCTAAGTGTGAGTTCCATTTGGGGCAGGGTTGGCCAGTGAAACACCCACCTCCCCAGCAAAATTGGATGTTACTAGTTTGACTACCTGACTTTGTGTTTTGGGGGTTTATGACTTCATAAAGGGTTTATGACTTCCTATGGGTCTCTGGCTTCCTATGGGTCTCTGGCTTCCTATGGGTCTCTGGCTTCCTATGGGTCTCTGGCTTCCTATGGGTCTCTGGCTTCCTATGGGTCTCTGGGCTTCCTATGGGTCTCTGGGCTTCCTATGGGTCTCTGGGCTTCCTATGGGTCTCTGGGCTTCCTATGGGTCTCTGGGCTTCCTATGGGTCTCTGGCTTCCTATGGGTCTCTGGCTTCCTATGGGTCTCTGGGCTTCCTATGGGTCTCTGGGCTTCCTATGGGTCTCTGGGCTTCCTATGGGTCTCTGGGCTTCCTATGGGTCTCTGGCTTCCTATGGGTCTCTGGCTTCCTATGGGTCTCTGGCTTCCTATGGGTCTCTGGCTTCCTATGGGTCTCTGGCTTCACTGGGTACAACTGTTCATTTTATAGGATTGTTGTGTAGTCTTGATGATTGTACATGGTGTCCCAGAAAGTCTAGACGATGCATTGCTTAAAACACCTGGAAGACCGAACAGAGAAATCATCATTTCTTTCCACTTCAGTTTGTACTCTCTTGGAGAGGGGGGGGGGGGGGGGGGGAGTCCAGAAAAGGGTACTCTTTGTACGCTCATCAAAAAGACAAAAATGGAAATATGGAAATATAAGATGGAAATATAAATATCCCATTGCATGTTCACTTTAAGGCTACATCTCTCTTCCGTCTGCATTCCAGTCTCATCCCGACCACATCTTTGTAAGTGCGTCGTCGTTCAGATCTCCCCTTTCTACCCTCTTGTTGATTGACATTTTCCCAGAACGATAATTCCCCTGTAGTCCTAATCAGTCCAACCCCCCCCCCCTCCCCCCTTACCAGAGCATCTAAACACAACAATCTGATGGAATTGTAGCCTCTGAGCTGCTGTGTGTTTACCGTCCCAGTTCTTTTTAGTCGTCCACGTACGTGCTTGTCGTTAGAGTCGCGATTGATCAGAGATGCGGGGCTGAGCATGAGAGCAAGGTCTCTACTGATTTGAGAGCATAACCCCTACATTGTACTCTTGCTGTGATCCTTGCTGAGATCCTGACACAAGGAGTTAAAGATTATGCCATTACCGGAAAATATTGTGTGTGTTTTTTAAAACCACAATTGTGTTGCAATGCATCATGGGTAAAGGTCGGATATTCATGGGAGTCGAATATTCATAAGACACCGGTATGGTTTGACTCGTATTTTATATCCTATGTTTAGCTTTGTATACATGTACATGTACATGTAGTATACATGTATATGACCTACTTTGATGCATCTCATCATCTGCATCTGCTATTCTGGTATATAATCAGATCCATTTATAATGACTTCCTAATAAATAGGCTTTATGCATTCCCCCTCTGTAAATGAGATACGTGCTTATAGTTGCAACATTATGCTCGCCAGCTGTGTGCTGAACGATGATGGTAGGGGAGGACGGCCAGGGGTTTCGCGTAGTTCACGCCAGAGATTCTGACGTAATCGAGAGCACGCCGGTTTCCGACGCGAACTGCGCCGCGGGCTGAAAAATTCTAATTGAAAATCAAGGCATGCTCATTGATTGCGGCGTGGGTGTGTGTATGTGTGTGTGTGCAGGATCCACATAAACACACATGCACTGTATGCATGAATGCTGCACCCATATGATTATCTTTCCGTCGACGTCATTGCGGGATCCAACCAGATGATGTACATGTACACTTGATTTGGGGGGTTCCTGTGTGGATTGGCTCTGTTTAGTGTCTGTCGTTTGTTCGTTTGTTTCCCCGGACCATCGACACGTGTTTGGAATGGGCGCACGCTGGTTATTGTAGTCTGGACAACTTATAATGATTTCCCTACAGTGGTTTGGATTATTCCTGGCTAGCCAGTGGTATGTTCTCATAAATTTTTCAATTCTTGTTTTTGTTTTTTTGTAAATCATTAATTGCTAATTAGAACTCTGCTAAACAAAGGATGCTTGTTTGAAGGTCGTGTATGTACATGCATACATGCTCTGTTTTGGTAATTCATTGGCCAGTTAATGTCGTTACGGAGATTCCAGCCCATGTACAAGATTGAAATTCCTGGATTTGCCTTTTGTCTGGTTCCTATTTGAGTTCACGTTTTTCCCACAAACAGCAGGGTTGAGATTTGTCAGGATTTTTTTCCCGATTGCAGGATTTTTTGTCGGGATTTTTTCCCCACTGATTTCAGAATTTGTAAAGGATCTCTTTTGAAATCTGGAATTCCCGAGGTGATACCCTAAAGGTGTTTTTATGTAAAAGTGGATATAGACCAACAGGAACGGGTATTTTAGTGGGGGGGGGGGGGGGGGGGCCTTTAGGCAAATACAAACCATAGACCCTATGTTACTTTGGGGTCCTCGGCGACCACCCAAACACTAGATCATTTATTTTTCATCTCACCTCTGAACCAGCCCCAAGCATTGCTGAAGAAAGTCTGAAGTAAAAATCGACCACCCACTGAATTAATTACAGGGTTGATGTATTTTCAGCTAACATCAGAGCTAGCTTTAGAATTCATTTGGATTGTTGTTGTTCAAAATCATTTTGACTGTTGACGCAGTGCTTCTGCAGTGACTACTGGTGTACGTGTATTCGGGGGGGGGGGGGGGGGGGGGGCGGGGGATGACTACCATTTACTAACTTGTATTTTCTCTCCCCCCCCCCCCCCTGGATTTTCAAAATATTTTTTATGGGCTGAACAAATTTGGGGGCTGCTTTTAACTTCTTGAATATGGAGGACGGCCATAAATGTGGTTTGAAAAAGAACACCTAGTTAACATCTATAGGCGCATTCCTGCGCTTACTCAATCCTTTAATTCTTTTAATTTTAACTATTTTGTTCTTGAATGGGAATGTAATGAATAGCTATTTCAACAAAAGCTTTTTCGCATAAAAAAGGGGTGGGGGTTGGGTGGGGGTTGGTGGGGGGGTGGGTGGGGGGTGGGGGGTGGGGGGGTTGCTCCAAGTTTGATGAATAGGAAAACTTTATTCCGTGTGGTGCCTATTGTTTGCATTTACACTTGGCTGCGGAGCCCTGATCTTGGGCATACCAGCACCCCAATCAATTATAGCCGGACGCAAATTTCCAATGTTCCCGACTCCTCCCTCCTGCCCCGACCAAACCTGCGGCATATTTTGACAGAAATCATAATAGAAATAGAAAAGGACACAAAATGGCAAAATGTCAGAAGAGCAGTGCCACAAGATAGTAATATCCACTGTGGTTGCCGTTTCTGCCTCGTCCGGTTGAAATCCTCCTACAAATCTTGGAGTACATGTACCTACATGTATCCTCTTCGAAAACATCATAGTGCATCCGAGAGTGTAATAACAAATGAGTGCAAACAAATAGATTATGCATGCGTCTAGCTTCAAGCGCTGTCCATAGTGTTCTTTAATATCGAAATGCATAGCTCCTGCTCCGAATTGTAGTTTATAAACATGTAACTTTAATGTGTCGGCTACATTCTGAAATGATTTCTGGGCGCATTTGTAGATGGGGGTTGGTATTAGAAAACTCCCACAATTGCTACAGTACATTGCAATTGAAAGTTCACACTGCGAATGGGAATGGGAGATTTTGTGGGAAATCTGTGAAAAGGCATGAAAATGTTTTGCCACTCCTGTGAAATGAAATGAATTCCCCTGTTAAAAGAAAAAGTGTGAAAAGAAATTCCCATTCTTAGGTTAACCTTCAACTGCAAATGATACTGTACAAATCAAGTATTCCTACATTTTCCTTCTCTTTTTTTTCCTTGCTCCTAGTTTTCCTACTTTTTTTCGTGCAATTCCTATTTCTTCCTACTTTTTCCTACTTTTTTTGTCCCACAACTTCCAAAAAAGGAAATCTCATTGAATACTTTTCATATTGTGTACACTCTGTATGAAAATCACACAATGAAGGGCTTGCGTGCCTGAATACGACAACTTTACTTCCAAGAGCTTGCTTGAGGATTTAGCTCTGACCTTCACAGAAATGGTACAGGGAGCATGAGGGTGAATTTACTATTTGAAGACCTTATGATGTTCATCATAGTTTCTCCATACTTCTGTGAACGCCAAGGCGTCCGGCTTGGCATGTTTTAAAGCCTTCGTAGCTCCCCTATCAACCCCCCCCCCCCCCCCCCCCCCCCCGGGCTTTGTTCAGCTCGGTCAGAAACAAAACATTTCACCGAGTGTGAAAAAGGCAGTCGGAATGTCCAGCCTTTTTTTTTTTCCTCCCCAATTCATTAGAATTAGATCCGCCACTACTGATCTGTGGCAAGCACGCGTGACGTGGGCCTCGTTGAATGACGTCGCGGCTGTTTTGACAGAATGCGTTAATGTGTGTTTGCATCGCGGCGCTGCGGAGTGAGGCTGAAAAGCAAAAGGTTTAAATATTTGGGGGGTGTCGCTGGCAGTTTGAGCATGGAGGTATTTTGAGTGATTCGATTTTGCGTCACACTAGCGATGTATTTTGGATGGGAGAAGTGTGTCCTAAATTGATTGTTACTGGGGTAGGAAGGGGGTAGGGTATTTTAAAGGGTGGACTGGTGAACATTTGGATGGAATATTTACTGGTACATGTATATATCTTTTAATTTATATCTTATTTAGTTGAAGAAGAGCTCGGCACCACACTGAATAGACCAAAGACGTAATGACATCACGTTTTGTTTACATGTGCGCTTTCCTATGGGAGCCAGGTGGGCACGATTGTCTGGCATCCCGACCTGGCTCCCATAGGAAAGCGCACATGTAAACAAAGCCATTACATCATTAGCCCCCCCCCCCCCCCCCCCAATATTTCTGCATCCATTACATGGCATTTGAAAATAGGGAAGGTACGTAGGGAAATTCGTTTTTTTTGAACTTTTTTTGTGCTGATCATATGTACATGTAGGTGTCTACAATGTACGTGTAGTCAAGGTTTAAATGTAGTATTTACAGCATTTATGTTTTTTTTTTTTACTTTCCCCCCCCCCAAAAAAATTAGGGTCGGGGCTGTTAAAATAGGGTAGGTAGAGTAACGGGAAGCAGAACTATATATTTTTGGCTTTACATACATGTACATCTTAGGTCTGTAGAGTGGTCCTATTCATTGCACTTGGAGCCCACCTTCCCTGTGAATAAAAGCTTTGTTTGAAAAAAGCTCCATCTATTCATCACACTCCCATTCAAGAACAATATAGTTAAACATGTATGGATTGAGTACGTGCAGGAGTGCATGTATAGATGGTGATATTTTGCAAACCACGGCTGTGGCTGTGTCGCCAGTATTAAAGAGGTTGATTTGGTTGGAGAAGAGTTGGGCTCATGCTTACAATCACTCTCTCACCGGAGATCTGTTGCTTTTTTGTGTGTTTTGTGTTGCTGTGTGTTTTGTACCGTACAAATTAGAGAAAAAGTGGGATAAAGAAGATCTTTGCTTATTTCGTAAGAAGTCATTTATGAATGGGAGTACAAATATGATGACCTGATCATTACCCTGGAGGGTCGTGGCTAGGCCTTGTCGTGGCCACAGTTGATAGACCTCACCTTTGGCTCAGTCCATTAACAGTTGTCATGGCCCCCTCCTGACGTAGCAGAGACTGATTCATCACACTTTTATCCCCTTATTGATGGTGTTTTGTTCCTAAGTCCTTAGCGAGTCTTTAGCAAAGACCCACGTGTTCTGAGAGAAACACGGGTGCAAAAACTCATCTCCTGTGTGCCAAAATGATTTCCGCTCGCACTGGGGAACATACGTACACGTATGCCGGAATATCTCTATTGTGCAGTCGACTCTAAAAAAGGCAAATTCATTTCCGCTATCGTCATCCCGGGTTTTTTTTATTAGCAGTGGAAAAACGAGAAAAGCTTTTGTATCATTTTTTTAATTATTAGTTATTAGTTTGATTAATCAACAGTACATGTGTCTATGTCAGGGTGTGTACTGCAAACATGCACCAGCGGTTAATTAAATCCCTACTCTTCATCACCATGTCGTGTGTTTTTTTTGTATGGGGCATAATCAGATTGTGCGTGCAGCGGAGCAGATGATACAATTGTCGTATGTTGAAAGAGAGCGTGGGAAGAAAACAGTGCGAGACAGCCTTTTGTTTTGTTTGTTAAATTGATACACGTATCTTTCTGTCTATGGCACTCAAATGCATGTAAATGAACAGTACATAAACATTATATATAACAAATGTTTACATGGGCGTAAATAAACCTTTATGACATTCACAAAGCAATATGGATATGGATGACAAACAAACAAGGTAGTTAATGTATAAACCTGTAAAACTGCAAACTAGTCAGAGCATTAATTTGTTGTTGTTGAGAGGGGAACGATACTTGTAATCTGATTGCTGCACAGGACATAGGAAATTTTAGCATTAGTTAAATCATAGAGCAATGGTTAAATTCATGGATGATAATCACTCCCAGATACGTGTGTGTACAAGGGGGGGGGGGGGGGGGGGGTGGGGAACCAGTGGTGCTTACTGGAGTGTAAAAAACAATGTACAAGGAAACTCACTAGGTAATTTTTTAATGAATTTTCAAAGTGAACAAAGAAAACTGGCAGGAGCGGGATTTGAACCTGTGACCGCCGAAATACCGTACCGGCGCTCTACCAACTGAGCTATCTTGCCCTATGTTGGTGGTCTCCCAAATTGTCAGCGTCTTTGTTTTGGGGGGGAATTAGTCATAAGCCCATACCAGGGATCACACCCCCACTTTGTGATACAACCGGCTGGGAAGCGACATTATGGATATGACTAGTTTTTAACTTTTTATCAAACAAACCACAAGGGAAAAGACTGGTGCATTGGATTCGAATTGGCCAGCCGACCCCGGCAAGCTCGGTGGTGGAATGGTTAAATGTAGTGTACATGATTGGTAATCCTCCAATTTTTTTAAAAATGAATTATTACGAAATACCTTACTAGACTGTAAGTTAATAATAGTCTCAATCATCCTGTGAAATGATGGCACGAGGTGTGCTGTCGTTGTCAAGAAAAGTGGAAATTTATATCATTTTCCAATGATTTCCGCCTTGACTATATCATCTGCCCGACTGTTGAAAACGAGCGCTGTTTTTCTCTTGTTGTTTTCGCCATCCAACAACGCAAAACTTTGAACAGGTCAGTGGAACGATATTTCCTATAAAATACTAACCCCCAAATCCGCCCATTTCTGAAAATTGCAACAATGACCAATCATGTACACTACCTTTTAAGACGTTTGCACAAGTAAGCAGGAAGTCATGGGTTCGAATCCCGCCGGAGTAATCCTGTGGATTTTTTCACACAGGCTCTCGGCGCGGAAAGCACTAAGTATACAGTGCTTCATATATAACTCAAACAAATGAAAGGATCAAACTTAATTATTAATTTTGTTTAACCCCTCCAGTCAATTTGACTTTGAAACACCTGACTGAGCAATTGCATCATCTCACATTCTGTGGTGCTTAACCAAGCATGGGCATGCGCTGCAGTGTACAATGAGTAAAATCAACTTCAGTACACACCTGACTGAAATTTTCAAAAGCAAATGTCTGATCCTTAAATTTTTTTGAGTAGTATACATGTATTACGTCGGGATAGGGCAAACAGAGAAAAATCTCTGTTCTAATTTACATAATTTTTGAATTAATTATGACAAAGGTACTTTGTATTTTGATAAAAAGCACAACATGAGCTATATCAACTAGACCAAGCCCCCAGGCCTAGCTATTGTTTTGGTTGGCCGTTACAGACCGGCAAAAAGAGATTATTAATCACAGAGGACCGATCCTATTACACAGGTGCCAAGGGGGTGATTGTCATGCCGGTTACATCCCCGGTTGACGTCATTTATTCCTCCGTAGTCTCGCCGTCTTTTGGCTGTAACAAAATACCGGTACGTCGTTGTGCCCCGATGTAAGGAAATTCTGAAGTGTTTTTCAGATGGACTTACAAGTGAGCTCAGACCGCTCGCCTTTTTCGTTTTAGTTTGGGGATGCAGTGTTTTAACAGCTTTCGAATGTGTCTGATGAACTATAGGTTGTTTCAATTGAATAGGAATACTTTGAGCGGATGTTTTAAGTGCCGGCAATTTTTACATGCTGTCACAACAGACATGTAATTATTCATGATTTATTTGAATACGTGTGCATGGAGCTCTGATAAAGCTGTGGTCTTTGTTGTAATAAGGCCAAAAAATTAGCTCTGGTTCCGATTACATGGCATTTGAAAATATGGTAGGTAGGGAATTTTTTTTGGGGGGGGGGGGGGGCATTTTTTTGTGTGCTGAGCATATGTTGGTATCTACGTGTAGTCAAGGTTTTTAAAGGTACATGTAGTATTTACAGCATTTATGTTTGTTGTTTTTGTTTTGTTTTTTTAAAAACTTTTTCCCTGAAAAAAAAAAAAAGGGTTCGGGCCATTAATAACCCCTTGGGCACGGTATTTTACGGGAGACGTCGGGGTGTTGCAGCGGTTCTGGCAGCCAAATCGAACCGCTACAATGTGTTTGTGCAGTCAAGCGTGACATAAACAATAATCCAACAATGGATTGAAACTGCACAAACGGCGGCCAATGGCGTCATCCGGCCTGGTGGCACGTTTTTTTGACGCCATATGGCGTCATCCGTACGCAAGGGGTTTTAACCCCTTTACGTCCTAGTTATTCACCTGGGGTACAGTACACTGTTACTACAAAATACTACTCAATTCTCATAGGCCAGTGTAGTAAAAGTACTGCATACTACAGTTTACTCAAGTAGTATTTTGTAGTATTCGGTGACGTTAGGGTTAAAATAGGGTAAACGCGGAAGCAGAACTATTTTTGTTGGCCTAACATCCATTGGCCGTCTGAGACCAGATTGAGATGGGCCTGGAGAGCCAGGGATGCTTGCTGTGGCAGCTCTCATAAGGAGTGTTCAGATTCAAACATCTTTATTCTGACGGATCTTCAAGTGTAAAATTGTAATCTTGGAACATTTTGTTTTCAAACGAGGCATTCTCATCAATACTGCCTCTCTTTGGAACTCCTTACCTGTAACCTGCTTCCCTTCCACATATAATCTTTCACAATTCAAACAAAATGTGAATGGATGATACCTTCTATCCCTGTGATTTCTTGTCGTTTCTTGTCTTCTGTAGTTCACATCAACAACTCCCCCCCCCCCCAAAAAAAAAAACACCCAAAAAACCACTGAACATTTATAACTTTCAATATCCATTGTTTTCTTGTTTATATTGGAAGAGTGCATTTTGAATACCGATGATTTAAGGTAACAGTTTACATACAGAGTGGTTCAGAGTTTAAACCCACTTTTGACTGATTTGTTAACCCCTTGCGTACGGATGACGCCTGTGGGTGCAAAAAAATAGACAGTGTCACCAGGCCGGATGACACCACTGGCCGCTGTTTGTGCAGTTTCAATCCATTGTTGGATTATTGTTTATTATACGCTTGACTGCACAAACACATTGTAGCGGTTCGATTTGGCTGCCAGAACCGCCTCGACACCCCGACGTCTCCTGTAAAATACCGTGCCCAAGGTACATAGTACATGTACTTCCTAATTATATTGAAACTTTTTTGTTGACCTATAATTATAATAGTTGAAAAAAAGGGGGGGGGGGGGGGGGCGGGGCACAAAAATAAGCTTGTTACACCGATTGGTTAAAAAAATGTTAGGCAATTCCACTTTGTCCATAGGTAACTGTGCTAACTATGCTAACCTCGGGTTATATCTTTCTAAAACAATTTTTTGCAAAACTTATCAACATAAAGACCCAATAACGTATGAATTATCTTCACAAGAGAGCTGTAAGATTAAAATAATGTTTGCGTAACATTAATACTGAAATAAGAAAAGGTTATATTGGCATTGTGTTACAATGGGTTATTAAATGAGGTTTAGTTAATCAGTTGAGATTGTATTCTGTGGACAAACTGATTGCCATCTTTAAACTGCCATTATTCTCAGACACAGTTTCCAAAGGCAACAGTGTTTTCACCGCATAATTATACAGGTTCGTAATTGAATATTATACAACACCTGAATAAATCCCAGCCATCCGAATGGTGGATCGTCGATCACGTGCATTGAATTATTCGTCCCATCGAACGACGCGAACCCGCACCACCAAAAAAGTTCTATCACATGGTTCTATCAAACGGTATACGCGTTTGATAGAACTTCCCCGCCGCCACAACACGGCTGTCATTGGACTGGTTCCCGGTCCCTCCGAATGTATATCATATACATATGGGGACCGGGAACCAGTCTAGGCTGTCATTCACATGAAATGGCGGACTGTGTTTTCGAACCGCGGTTTGTTTTCCTAACAGACGACGAAATATTGGAACTCGTAGGCGATGCTGATGCTGCTAACACAAAGAGACAAATTATATATGCAGTCAAACGATTCGATGAATTTGCAAGACACGCAGGAACAACAATTAAAGCTTTAACTGATTCAGAACTGGACCACTTTTTGTCGCGGTTTTATGAGAAGGTAAACGGCACGTTGTACACCAAGAAATCTATGCATGCAATCTGTCGGATTTATTCAGGCGTTGTATAAAACAAATAATGAATGTTTCACATTCGTGCAATGGTAAGAATAATTTCATTCGGTGACAGATGGAATGTCCCATTCAACTCGGCTTCGCCTCGAGGAATGGAACATTCAATCTGTCACCTCATAAAATTATTCTTACCATCGCACTCATAAACATTCGTTATTTGTATAATAATGGAACAGAAAATTTCAAAGACGTTTGAGAAGTGTATTAAAATTTCTGCCAAAAGTGAGTTTCCATTTGTTCAGCCACCCCCCCCCCCCCCCCCCCCCCCCCCCCCCCCCCCCCCCCCGCCCCTGCCTATCTGCCAGATCTCCAGTAGTTTGTTTACGAACACCGCAGTTATAAGCTTTGCTACTGAAAGACCACAGGCTCCGTCTGCTTCCGCGCCCTGGGAATCAAGGAGAAATTACGGATTACAGTTGATCGGTGAAAATCGGTTTTAATGCGGGCGGGAGGAAAACAAAACCAGGGTTGCCCTCGGCAACATCAGTTCCTCTATGGTTTAGGGATCGGAGACTAAAATCTATATGTATCGCCCTGGGTTCTGAAGTCGAGAGCGACGGTTTAGGTTTTTTTTTTTAAAAATCTATTGCGGATGTCATGGCACAATTGCATTTCCCTGTAAACACTGTGATGAAATTGAGTTCCTCTTTTTATTGAAAGCGATTTGAACAGATGATCCAGATGATCCACTCGACCATCATTTTTTTAAAGACCAGTGTCTGTAATAATTAAAGACATTCCCTGCAGGTGTGCTGTGAAGGCTGCCCTGTCTGTGCTCGAGCTAAAAATGTGAAATCAGTGGATTGACATGTTTAGCTAGTTTCCTACCAATATAATCTAGCTGTACCCAGATGTAGATCGAAAAGCTATGCCAATAGCTTTTCCCCTCGTTCTGTATCTCTATGGAATTCTTTGCCTGGTGCACGTTTCCCTTCATCTTACGATCTTTCCTGCTTCAAGAGGAATCTTAATTCCTACCTGTTGTATCATTGATTTTTTTCCCTTTTGTAACCTTGTTTGTTGGTTAGAATTGTATTCGAAACAAGCTATTTCATATGGAAATCCGCTGCTTTGAAATGTAGAAAATGTTGTATTTTTGTGTACATAACAACGCTATGGAGACAGAACTGTTGGATCTCTGATAGCATCACGAATTGGCTCGTGATTGTGAAAATTTGCAGCAACATAAAACCCCAAACTTTGCAGTTACATGGTTAAATTGCTACAAAAGACCTGGAAATTTATAGAAATGTAACAGACAGGAATAAATAATTGGGGGAGGTGAGTTGGTCTCACCGATGGTGGAAGTTACCCCGACCTGGGTCTAAACAGGTATGTCTGAAAATTGGGATAATTTTGTTGGGTATCTATTGATGGTAGGGCTGGTAACCTAAAATGTGGCCAACCCCACCACCTCTGTTGTGGTCCTTTACCTAGAGTGGCTTTTAGCCTTGTATTGGGTGACTTCCAGAAAGAAAGAAAAATCCAAAAAGAAAAACACTCCCATACAGTCGTACTTCCCCAATACGTCCGAGGACAATGCTTTGTGTTTCCTATTGTTCCTTAAATATAACCAACCCCCATAGACTAAGCACGTATCCTTACGTTCGAGGACCGATTCCAACAAAAGACTCTACGTTCGAGGACTGAAAGGTTTCTTTGTGTTTCCGTTCTTCTCTTGTCCTCGGAGATATATACAGTGCACGTACATTTATTCATGCATATGGTCTCTTTATTAACACAGATTCAAAATTGGAGCATCGAATTGTTCATACATGTATAATTGAACATTTGCCGAGTTAATGAAAATATCAGCAAGGTAGACGTCATTGTTCATTTTGATCAGATTTTATTCATCAACCACATCCAATAGCAAAAGAACCGCCAGTTACATTATTTGAAATTGGAATCACCGGCCTTCTGTTCTAGTTCGGTCTTGGAGTCCGCGAGACCAGTGCCTCGATGACTGGACTCAGTCCGTCCGTCAAGTGTGAATTGCAAGATCTGTGTGACAAAGGTCCATTAAGAGTAATTCATTACTTGACGGTACGCACCAGGCCCGTGTTTTTGTTGTTGAGTAAGACGTGGGCAGGCGTGACGTTTTCATCCTCGGCCGCCATCAATTACTAGGCTATAAATATTTGAGCAACGGAAGTTCGAGTGTCTCCTTTTACAAGGTCAAGATGGAAGATTGCAATAGTGCAAGATTGTTGTCGGTGAAATAACGTACATGGTGTCGGTGAAATAACGTACATGGTGTTTGTTTGTCGTTTACATACATGTGAAGGTTTTGAATATATTGATTTGTGTCCGACTCATCATAGAGCCCAGGTGTTGTAGACATTTAACAGCATGTGTTAGTTGGATTTCTTATTCAATCCTAACCCTGCTAATTCCAAAAATGGTAAAAAGCTGTCGTAATTTGTTGGATGTTAATAGCAGTCAACACAAGGTACATGGTGTGTTGGATGTTGTTGTCATTGGCAGAGTAACAGCTGCCATAAATTGGGGTTCAAAGGTGACATTTTTGGTGTCCCTGTTTATACATAGTGACATTGTATAAGATTTTTGCAATCTCGGACACATTATTTAATGCCTTCTATCTCAAAAAGTGATTGTGTAAAACAAAGTACCTGCCAAACAAGTAAAAAACATTGGGAAGTCAATTTTAATGATACTTGATGGGAAATTACACAGGTCGGGTGTAACAGGGAGGCGCCCAAAAATGTCACACTTTTGGACCCCAAATTGATGGAATGACCCAAATATACATGTACAATGTGGAAGCAGATTTCTAGTAACATTTCTGTTGGATTTTGTTGGATTTGGCAGGGCTCATACAAACAAATGCATGTTGTATTTTGTTGGATTCAGCAGGGTAGCTGCAAAATGTGTAGGTGGTACACTGCAGAATCCAACCAAATTTGCTGTTGGATTTTGTTGTATTTAGCAGGCTTCTCATTTCAGTTTTGTTGGAAATTGTTGGATTTAGCAGGGTCATATGTACATTGGAAAACCATTGACGGGGGTTAGGGTTTAACAAAGGATTTTCTTTGATTGTAGCTTTTTTTAAAACTAGTTTCTCCCCAGCCTGGAAATGTTGTTCTAGAGTTTCTTGGAGCCTTGTAAAAGAGTGCATGCGCGGCTGTTGTGTTTACACGTTCAAAGGTGCCACCTTTGATCGCCAAAAGGAATATAGCCGCGTCCGCTTTGGAATTTTGTAAACTGAGACGATGGTCCTTTTCCTATTTCCTAAGTCCAGAACAAACGCCTTCAGGACCCTGCCCCCCCCCCCCCCCCCCCAACAAAAAACTGATTTCTTTCAAATTTCTCAATTTCAGGGTGTGTTTGTGCATACGCTTTTTCTTGGATGGGCATGTCTATTAATGCAATAGGGTCAGCTGACAGCTGTCGACCAATTAGCAACTGTGCACAAGATGACCTAAAATCGGCTCAGATTGGCTGGCGTGCAGAGTTGTATACAATTTACACATCAGACATTTGTTTTGGAGCTGGGCTCCATTGAATGCATGGTACTCAAACTACTGAAAAACCAGTGAAACAGAAAAACTCCTTTTTTTCAAATTGATAGTCTATCTTAGGCAGTGTGCCCCTTTAAAGTCAAAAACACCTGTATATTCCTTCCCTCCATTCTAAACCCCCCCCCCCCCCCCCAATCCTGGCAGGTTGCCACTGCCTCCTAAGAGCCTTCAGACACCCTTCTGGGGAAGCAATCGAGCAGAAATAATAAATGCCAAGTTGAATGACTCCGCCGCCGGAGGGCAAAAGCGAGTTCATTACCGGGCCCTCGAATATCCGTCTGTCCCCCCCAGCCTGCAAGAACATTATGTAATTACTCCCCGCTCGCGAGCCCTGCTTTTCATTTTGATTTACTTCAGTGCTGTAAACCCCTTAGCTGTGGATTTGTAATGACTGAATGTCACTGATTTGGCAACTGAGATGAGTTTCTGTTTTTAGAACCTGCAGAGAGCGTCTCGTGACCGCGGAGATTGCTGGCTTAGGGTTCAGTGCCATTCAGGTAAAAAAAAAAATAAATAAATAAATAAATGTATGCAAATTTGTGTATATATTCTTGGACAAGGTATTTTACGGGAGACGTCGGGGTGTTGCAACGGTTCTGGCAGCCAAATCGAACTGCTACAATGTGTTTGTGCAGTCAAGCATGACATAAACAATAATCCAACAATGGATTGAAACTGCACAAACGGCAGCAAATGGCATCATCCGGCCTGGTGGCACTTTTTTTTTAACGCCATATGGCGTCATCCGTACGCAAGGGGTTTTTCTCTAAGGCAAATGACCAATTGTGACTATTCGTGTTAATATTTTTGTATTAATATCCATCTCACAGATGTACGATGTATACATACACTTTTTGCTTACGAGTGAATTTTACTTTATCCAACTTTAGCTCAGTTGGTAGAGCACCGGTATGGTACTCCGGAGGTCGCAGGTTCGAATCCCGCTTCTGCCAGTTTTCTTTGTTCACTTTTGAAAATTTACCCAACTGTGGGTAAAGAAATGTAATAAATAAATTGTCTTACACAGTGTAAAAAATGTGTTCACGCCAGGGTCTCATAAGTGAAAATGTTTGAACAACCACGTTCAAGAGAATGTAGTGTACGATATTGAAGCTATTTTCTTGTTGGTTATTGTGTTACTTTGGCCAAAATAGTCCGTATGCAAGTTGGCATCCCATAAAGGTTGCACATTATTGAAGCTAATGACAGACTGTTTAAAGGTAATACACAACATTTGCTTTTGCTGTAATTTTCAGAAATGGACGGATGTGGGGGTTAGTATTTTATAGCAAGTATTATTGCATTGACCTGTGTAAAGCTTTACATATTTTCATAGATTCTGGAAAAAAAACAAGAACAAAATGCTGTTCTTGTAGTCTGGTTCCCTGACACTACTTCAAAGGAAACGGAGCAATTTATAGAGGGGGGAATCGTCCGGTCAGGGAACCAGACTGGCTGACTTGCACCCATTCACGGATGTATAAACCGATTGCAAAAGAAATGCGGACTAACCTAAATTTGGAAAACTGGGGCAGTATTAAAAAAAAAGGCATGTTTTTTTCCCAATGACGGTCGCCCGACCATTATTGGAAATTGATAGAAAACCCCACTTTTCTTGAAAATGACAGCACACCAGGTGCCATGATTTCACAGGATGCTTGAGACTATTATACAGTCAAATAAGGTCATTCATAATAATTCAGTAGTTTTGTTTATGATGTTTGCAAATGTTGTCTACTCTCTTTTAAGCATGAGCAACTGTTTTCCAGCCGTCCCAGATAAAAGAGCTGCAATATTCATACAGAATAACATTAATAACTATGCAAGAGGATTATCAGGACATGAATACACACGTAGGCCACTGCCTCTGTGTCATTTATGTACAAGAAATATCAAGCATCTTTGACATTTTCTTAGAGAAGGTTCAACGTTTTTAGTTAAGTAGCTTGTGTGTGGAATGAATTTCTAACCAGCATTTCTTCAAAACATTGCCGATGGGTAATTTTATAGGAGTAATTTTTTTGTGCTGGCGGTATGCTCCTTTGACAAGGAGTTCCTTCTATTAACAAAGGAAAATAGCGCCCTCTTGTGTGAGTAAATTAAAAGACTGGAAAATCACCTAATTGTTCTTCAATTGAAAGCATATACATGTATTTGGATCATTGCCATATTGTTATTGTTGTTATGTGACATTGTTATAATGCGTGAAAACAAGTCGGACTGAATATTTATCGTGTGGCTCCTTTAACCCGTTCTGTCCGGCTGTTTACCCCTTGAGTACAGTTTTTTTTACGGGAGACGTCGGGGTGTTGCAGCGGTTCTGGCAGCCAAATCGAACCGCTACAATGTGTTTGTGCAGTCAAGCATGACATAAACAATAATCCAACAATGGATTGAAACTGCACAAAAGGCAGCAAATGGCATCATCTGGCCTGGTGGCACTTTTTTTTGGAAGCAATATGGTGTCATCCGTACGCAAAGGGTTAAGTATGCCATACAGGCTTGTGCAGCCAAGCGTAAAGCACACAATAGGCAAACAATGGATTGAACACGTGCAGGAATGCGCATATGTATATGCGGCCAGGTGGTCTTTTTCAAACCGCAGCTATGGCCATCGTCCCTAACATAAATATGTGACTGCAAAAGTAAATTGGATCAAGATTTGTCCGACCTGAGACGTGCACTGGGCATACAGGCAATTCCTTGGCCAATATGGCATCCACTTTAAAACTGATTCATTTTTTTTCCCTCCTGTTTTTGTTTTTGTTTTTACAGAAACGGCGAGAAGCAAGTGACATTCAGAGTCAATCCCGACGTGATTCAGATGACCCCGGCCGAGGTCGCTGAAGCTGCAGGTAAGATTGGTAATTACGAGTTTCGTTGGTTGCTACGACAACAAACTAGCTTTGACCAATCACATGTGTAATGGTCTGACGATGCTGTCTGCTCGTACACATCCTCTTGGTTTGGGGGGAGAGGATAGAGGGGAGGGTACTACAGGTCTTCAGGATTCTTTTTTTGGGTTGAGTATCATAGTGATTGTGTCCTTGAGCAGGACATTTTGCTGCAATTGCTTCTTCCAAATACAGGATCACATTGGGAACTTTAAGGGCAATGTCTATGGGCTCCGTGCACAACTACCCCCTCAGCGGAAAGAAAAGGCGAGTTGGGGGGTCAATATCGACGCCATCTTACCTGACTTCAATTTAAGTGTCTGGTTCCCGCTATGATATTCTTATTGAAAAAGCAATTATCGAGAGTCGGCAAACAGACAAAGCAATCCCACTGGTATACGAGTATCAAATGAACGAGGAGCACAGTGCGTAATACCAGCGACGTACTGCCCATGGAAGTGCGGTTGCTATGTGGACAGCGCCCTCTTTTGGTGGCGCACGGAGCCCGTATAGCTGGCTTGAAAAACGAAATAATCATGAGGCCAAAACTGGAGCCTTGGAGCTCATTGAAGCCAAGTCGGCCTGTCATAGATTTCCAGCTGATCATGCAGTTGGTGATTTCTTCAGTGCTATAACCCCTTATAGCTGTGGATTTGTAATGACTGAATGTCACTGATTTGGCAACTGAGATGAGTTTCTGTTTTTAGAACCTGCAGAGAGCGTCTCGTGACCGCGGAGATTGCTGGCTTATAGGGTTCAGTGCCATTCAGGTAAAACAAAAAATAAAAATAAAAAAATGTATGTAAATTTGTGTAAATATTTTTGGGCACGGTATTTTGAAACTGCACAAACTACATCGGGAAGGGCAAGACCTTCGTTAAATTTATGGCCTCCTGGATGCAAATTCCTTTTTCTGTTTTTCAAATTAATCAGGATGGCATGGATTACTTCTAATTTAACTTCACAAAATGAATTCCACACACAGTCCAGCAGCTTTAACCGTAGGAAGCAAGGATGCACTCCCAAGTTTTTTCTTTTATCCTGAAACCAAAAAGCAGAGAGCGATTGATTTTTCAGGTAGTGCCCTTTCCAGTGACCCTGACACGGAAACCCGGCCCCTGTAATAGAAAACTACCCAATCGAGAGGCTGTCGTCATGGTTACTGGGATAAGGGAGGTTGGTTGACCAGAGATTGATACGTCCACGGGCGTACATCCTCCTCCTCATCTGAAGCCAGAGGAGCAGGTGGAAGAAAAAGATGGGCTGGAGTTGCCATCTATGCGTGCATTGCTGCGCGTACTCAATCCATTTAGTGTTTCAACTATATTGTTCTTGAAATGGGAGTGTAATGAATAGATGGAGCTTTTTTCAAACAAAGCTTTCATTCACACGAAAGGGGGCTCCAAGTTCGATGAATAGCACCACTCTATTCAGTGGGGTGCCTGTTTGCGCTTATGCTTGGCTGCACAGACCGTTCTTGGCATACCAGCCCCCCCCCCCCCCCCCCCCCCCTCCATCAATAACAGCTGGACACAAGGGGTACAAGGTGCAGTCTACCTTCTTGTGGTTGCTTCGTCCTCATCGGAAACCAAAGTGTGGTTAAAATCAAAGTTGTCGGGACACCGGGATTTTGTGTTGACAATGAGGTCTCCACATGAGCAATCTCATTTTCCTGGGATAGGGGCTGGGTGTCTTTAAAACATAAGGCTACATGTAGGTTTTTAGTTGGATAAATGGGGAAAGTTGACCTGAATACTGGGGGCAGCAGACAAAATCAAACATTTTCCTGAAAATCTCAAAGTACACATCGGATGCGCACAGCATACATTTTACCTGAAATACTCGATCTGAAATGTCGTGACAGTGTGTGACAAATGCTAGCGTCATCAAAAGTTGACAAGACCAAAATCAAACCAGCACAAAGGCTTAACTGGGCCTCTCTATTTTTTTTTTTTTACATTTGTCAACATTTTGAAAAATGGGGGGGGGGGGGGGGGGGTTGGGGTGGGGGGATCAAATCCCCAAGGGACCCCTTTGGGGTGCCACTGAACCAGTAGAGTATTTTTTGGGACCCATAAACCAAACCACTCTTGATTTCAAACGGAAGTGTTGATTGCAAAGAAAACCGGGTCAAAATTTGAAGAAAAAAAAAAACTGACAAAAAAGCACACCTTTTCTCCTTGCATGTTCTCCTCCTAACAAATGTACATAATGGTGCGCCGCATAATAGCGTCCCCCAAATTCAATAACTGGCTCGTCTATTGACTCAGTCGGACTGTTCACACATGTTGTATGTGAACTAGGCCACACCATATGCTGCACTGTTTGCTTATGAATGGGAAGACCGTGATCGGATTATTTTCTTTCCTGTCGTTTTCTTTCATTGCGGCAACGTTAATTTTTATTTTATATCTTCCCTCTAATGTTCGTGCCACCAGTGTGCACTTCCGGAGGGAGTGTGTATATGAAGACTTCAGGCGCAAAAGCCACTAAACGCCAACAACAAATATTTGATTATTGTATACTAGGAACTGAGAGCTTTCACTTGATATTGTTTTTGTATATTTTTCATGGAAGTGGCATTTAGCGGCTTTTGCGCCTGAAGTCTTCATATGTTTATTTACTCTCAAAATTCCATGTAATTTGGTTTTCTAAAAAGAACAGTAAATAAAATAACAAAATCCTGGCAAAATAGAAACATTGATTATAGGAAATGTTTTTTTTTATTGAGTGCTATATTTCTGGTTGAAGAAAAAACAATTTATTATTGTTATTATTAGTATTATTTATTTGGCATAAAAACAATTTAGATAGAACATTTACAACAAATACCACAAAATACAAAAACTAAAGGACAAGAGCCAAAGGCACATGGCCTCCTGAGTAGCATCAAGAAGCATTAGACTGTCGCAGTTTAATCCGGTAAAAACAGCTTTGGAAATACGGTCCAATCACCCAAAAAATGGTTATGCATCAGTGAGTGTTATATAAATCTGCCTAGCATACAAAACCAGACGCGATGCCATCAACTCATTTTTAACCCTTAGAAGCCGGATGATGGCTACAGCTGAAAAAGAAAAGTTGCCACCAGGCCGGATGATGTCTATACATGCCATTTTCTGCAGTTTCAATCCATTGTTGGATTATTGTGTGTTACGCTTGGCTGCACAAATCCTGGTGTGTCGGTTTCTCTTGGCTGCACAGGCCACCCCGGCACCCCGGCACCCCCCCCCCCCCCCCCCCCCCCCCCCCCCCCCCGCGCCTCACTATAAATAAACGTACTCCAGGGATTAATGTGCAGAATTTTACGTGTAAAAAATTAAGACCCCAAAATTTCACAAAAAGGTTGTCGGCGAGTCCGGATCCGAGTCCATTGCCAAAAAACCACTGCCAAAAATATTTTTCTGATGCGAGAAGACCTTTTTTAAAATAGGGATATTTTTCTTGGTTTCAGAAATTAAAGAAAACCCAGAGAAAAAAAATCTGATAATTTTGAATATCTAATACTTACAAACTTTTCTTCTTGTAAGATAATTTCTCAAGAAATTATCTCTTAACTTAAGAAGGAAAAACTGTCAGTTTGTTTTCTTTAATGGAGTCAGATTTTGTTCAAGAAAAACAAAATTGGTTTAATTTTGTTTTTTTTAAATAAGAAAACCGTTTTTGGCGGTGAAGTGAACAATTTGACGTAAATCCACTGAGTCCAAAACTTAAAAAAGAACCAGCTCCAATCTGAACTTGAATAGAACCCTGACTGTAGATTTGATGCTGGATTCCAAAGTACCTCTTGAGCAAAAATCTTTCAAGATTAGGTTCCTTTTTGAGACCTCTATGCACATACCCTCACATTTTTTGGCTAATTATGGAATAGTTAGTTTTTGGATAGTTTCCAAAACTAATAGTACCGTGTACTTTTATGTTATTTAATGTCTATCCGTGTCTTTGTAATTGTAAATTGTTCCTTGTTAATTAAAAAAAATAGAGTCTCTACTCGACAAGCTCATGCTTATTGGAGACCACCATGTATATATAAACAAATCCAAATATACATACTAATTCGCGAATAGGGCGACCGTTTTAAAATATTTTTCAGACCTTAGGGAGACCAGTGGCATTAGGGCAACCGTTTCACGGTCGGCTTAATAACGCACAACCCCCTTAAATATTGAGAATTTTACTGTCAAAAGTGAGTTGTATTGATAGAGGATGGTCCAAAATGAAAATGTACCAAATTTTGTGGGGTTTGAACAGGGAATGTTTGGGTTAGGTTACATTAAAGTTGACAACATTTTTTGCACAAGTCTATTATGGGACGGTCGCCCTATTAGCTATTTGTCGATAATATATATTAGATAATTGTATTTGTACAAATATGAATATGTTGGTAAAAATTAAAGATGTTAATTTTTAATTCCCCCCCCCCCCCCTCATTTGTGTTTAATATAAATGCCCACTGAGGTCAAGCTTCTTTTTGTGGCTGCATGTATTGTAGTTGGTGTCCAAATGAATAATGCTACGTGTGAATAGCCATTGTGTGATTGTTTTTTTTCATATTTCTTCATTTTCTCTCCCTGTCTTGGATTCGCGTTCCCTTTTAACCTTGCCGCCGTAAGACTACAAAAACAAACAAATACACAGTTGTGTCACAAAGGCGATTCCTGAACTGAAGCGGAAATTGTGTTGAGGGAAATGGAAAACTGGAAATTAACCTTTCCTGAAACGAGGAAAACAAAAATAGCCTTGGGTGATATATGAGACACAAATTGTTGAGACCTTTGATTGTGTATGAAGCATGCGGCACTGTGTGCTTCACGCACCTACAATAATATCATTTCATATTTGCGATATCGTGTACATGTATTTTTTTTGTATACAACCACCTGTTTCTGTCTCAGGGTACATGTACACATAATTTGCATATCAGCCTTTATTGAAACAAAAGCAAATAAACAAAACAATTTATTAGTATTGTGTAGATAGGCCTGCTTGCCATTCAGCATGTAGGAATGGAGCATTGTATACGTGTACAAAATATGTTTTGTGTGTAGATTCTTTCCTGCTAAACAAATTACGAGAGAATGATGTTTGAATGAAAAATGAATTCAGACGACTGTGGAATAACTTCAGTTCGCCACAAGTGAGCGTTTTGTAGAGCTATTGCATTTCAGGGGACAAGACCCAAATCGTAAGGTATGTGTAAATCAAGTAGGGGGAGTGCATTAATTTATGGGAAGTACGGAATTGGGTAGCCGATTGAAAAAAAAAGCATGGGTAACTGGTACCTGTTTAAAGAAAGCCAGTCCCGAAAATTAAATGTCAGAAATTGCTGTTCATATTGTTAGTAAAGGTGTGCATTTTAATGCTACCACATGCAAGTGAGCTCTGTAGCACTATGGTGTAAATTGTATTTTCGCAAGCGTCATTTAAACGGTTTTCATTTTGAAAATTTCCCACAAATGATATTCAAAAACTTTCTTTTTGAATGGAGGTTGGATGTTACAGGGTTGGGGGAGGGAGGCTCCCAGCGTTTTTTCTTTATAATACCATTATATTCTGCATTTGCAAAATTTTCAATGGGGGAGCGAAAACAAATTTGTAAGGGGGGGGGGGGGGGGGGGCACATTTTGTATGGGTGTGCCCCCCATGCCTCCCTTAGCTACACCACTGCTGATTGGGCGTGATCCCCGGCTATACGGCATTGTGGGTATTATGAACAAAGACACTGACAATTTGGGAGACCGCCAACATACATGTAAGCCAAGATGGCTCAGTTGGTAGAGCACTGATACTGTATTCCGGACGTCACAGGTTCAAATCCCGCTCCTGCCAGTTTTCTTTGTTCACTTTAAGAATACATTCAAAATTACCTAGTCAGTTTCCCTTGTGGTTTGTTTGACGATATAAATATCCGCATTAAAAATATGCAATTTTTGAACCACGATGTAAAGTGTAACACAAGTACATGTACAACATTCTCAAAACCTCTGTGTATTCAAAGAAAACTTAACCGCTCTGCACAATGCAATTGTGGCCAAATCATGACGAAGGCATAAACAGGATTGCAAACTCTATTTTATTCTGATCCGTAATCAATAAAACTATATGGAGAGTTATTCCGATCAGGGTGTTTGTGTTTTAACTAGGTCAGAAAAAATCAATTGACCTTGTATTTGTGCAATGCAGCAGAACTATTGAATAGATCCAAATCAGTTCAGAGATGCTCGGTATCACATTCAATTTTGAGTTTAATTCAGACGTCGATGGTTTATGACTTGAAAGGGAATGAGAAGTGACTGGATTTCAGATCAGGGTTCTGTGATTCCTGACTTAGAGATGTTCTCAAGTCATGCTTTTGGTGCGGCAGCGGTGAGACCTTCCTGATTTCAGGATTTTTGGTGAGTCGCCTTCCAGATTTCCAGAAGATTTGCTTTGTCCGTAAATTGTTTTTAGTCATTCCAAACTGACGTCCGCAACCTGAAACAGTTCTTCATTTCATTCTAATGACCATATTTTTTGCAATATTTTACCGTATCTTTTGGTAAAAAAATGCTGTTTTCCTATGCAGTTGTCAGCAACACCATACAAATCAAATGCCTCTAGAACCCTGTCGATTTTGGACCCCGTAGGTCAAAGGTCAGGGTCATTATGCTTAAAACAATAGAAATGGTTGGGACACACCAACTTGAGAAGGACTTGACGTATCAACTTCCTATTTGGTATGTGGGTTGGTCTTGGGGTCCTGTAGAACCCTATTGATTTTGGAACCCATAGGTCAAAGGTCAAGGTCATTATTATTAAAACAATACAAATGGTTGGGACATGATAATTTGAGACAATAATAATGTCATCCCTCATTGTAAGTCGGTGCACACAATCTGCAACTGCATCAATCAAGAAGTGAAATTCATCTGGGTGGGGGGGGGGGGGGCATTTGTGTTTGTTAATTTTATCTTATTTCTGTTGCAGATACAATAAGCAGATCCATAACCTCTGACGATGCTAGCCATTTGCACTTTTTTTTGATACATGTTTGTTTAATGCATTAACACATTTTTCTTTAAAAAGAAGGACCAAAACAGTGTTTAGTTCAGAAGTGAAATTCAACTTGGCGGGGAATTTGTGTTTGTCCACACATCCTTCTTGTTTTTCAATATTTTGTCTTATTTTAGTTGAATAGAAAAAAAAATGCTACTTTTTCCTATTTTGGGCGTCTGCATACAACCCTCAAACAAGGTAGCAAAGGTTTATTCTTGGTTGCTTTCGCGAATCAAATGTACACAAACATATTGTCGGGTTGCAAATAATTGCGAAATTTTTACGTTCAAAGTCTTATTCTAAATTGAACCCCTTGAAGTCGGTTATTTATAGTGAGGTGCCGGGGTGGCCTGTGCAGCCAATCGTAACATACACAATAATCCAACAATGGATTGAAACTGCAAAAATAATGGCGTGTATAGACATCATCCGGCTCGGTGGCACTGATTTGTTTTTTTTTCACACTGATTTGGTTTTTTTTCACGGCTAAGCCGTCATCCGGCTTCAAAGGGTAAATAACTTTTATATTGCTGGAAAAATAGCAATTAGAAAAACTAAAATTTGAGAACGGACAGTGTATCTTTAAGTTGGCATTTTCAGTTAGAGCGAGGACATAACAGCTGTAATTCTTGTCGATAATGGCCGAGCAGGCGTGTGGCAATTGTTAGTGGACGGAGTAGAAAGCGATGCCCATTCAATGTAGTGTACATGATGATTGGTCATTGTTGCCATTTTCAGAAATGGGCGGATTTGGGGGTTAGTATTTTATAGGAAATATCGTTCCACTGACTTGTTCAAAGTTTTGCGTTCTTGGATAGCGAAAAAATGAGAGAAAAATGGCATTCGTTTTCAACCGTCGGGCGGCATTTGTTATAGCGCCCTCTTGTAAAATAAGCCAAATTTTTGTATTAAAATGGGATCGTTTTCAATTTGTCACATACATGTAACATGTACAGAGGCCGAGGGCCGAGCGGATCAGAACGTCCAAGATCCACTGCATACAACGAGTCGCTTCGGTACACTACGCCTGCACCCGTTTTCGGATTGTTAACCATTTTAGACACAACATTGGTTAACTACATTCGGTCAATAGCGGGCATTTTTCCAACGATTTTTTGGCCGAACAATCATTGGGAAAACGATATAAATTTCCACTTTTCTTGAAAACGACAGCACACCTGGTGCCATCATTTCACAGGATGATTGAGACTGCTATTAACTTACAGTCTAGTATGGTATTTCATAAGCAGTCGCGACCGTCCCAGTTCATTATTGACTGGTAAAGATTGGGTCATAATGCCATCATGTTATTATTGCCATTCATAAATGCCGTTTCATGCCATCTCATAGCAAAGATCTCCTCTATAAGGAAGTTGCACAGTCCCTTTAAGACTGATGTCATTGACGCAATTTCGGCACAGCTCATGTGCACGTACAATTAACCAGCGCATTCAAATGTAAACATTGTATGCGGAAAAGATAGAATTTCAGTCGCTACCTGGCCCCCAGGCCTTATTTAATCAGATTATCCACGAATTTCTTACAAAATTGGAAGCTGATCGTTGATAAATTTCTTTGAACACGTACCAGCCATGTTATTAAGTGACATGCTCACGGACGTGCGCGTGTAATCTGCCATTCTGGCTTGTGTGTCTGGCACGCAGATGGATAATTAATTGAATTTGTCTGGTAGCGCCTCCTAATAATCTTGCCTTTAATTGTTTTACCTCCTGGATTTTAAGAAATAAAAGTAATGAAGATGATTAAAGTTTTTATATAATGTTTATATATAACCCTAACCTCACCTATTACTACAAAATACTAAACTGTAGTAAACTGTAGTATACGGTATTATACAACACCTGAATAAATCCCAGCCATCCGATTGGCAGATCGTCGATCACGTGCATTGAATTATTTGACCCATCACACGACGCGAACCCGCACCGCCCAAAACGTTCTATCACATGGTTCTATCAAACGGTGCGCGCGCATTGATAGAACCAAAAGAACTTCCCTAATTTCACAGTCACTATGGTGGCGCTACAACAGGACTGTCATTCACACAACATTGGGGCCGAGTTTCCCGAACTGCCGCGGTTTGTTCTCCTAACAGACGACGAAATATTGGAGCTCGTAGGCGATGCTGACCTCCAAATACAAAGAGACAAATCAAATATGCAGTGCAACGATTAGATGAATTTGCAAGACACGCAGGAACAACAATTGAAGGTTTAACTGATTCGGAACTCGCGGTTTTATGCGGGACTGAGAAGGTAAACGGCACGTTGTAACGTTACACCAAGAAATCCATGCATGCAATCTGTCTGATTTATTCAGGCGTTGTATAAAACAAATAATGAATGTTTCACATTCGTGCAATGGTAAGAATAATTTCATTCGGTGACAGATGGAATGTCCCATTCCACTCGGCTTCGCCTCGTGGAATGGAACATTCAATCTTTCACCTCATGAAATTATTCTTACCATCGCACTCATAAACATTCATTATTTGTATACTGTTACTACACTGACATATGAGAAATTGCGTAGTATTTTTTTTAGTATAGTGTAATTTACCCCAAATTTGCCTAGGACGGTTAGGGTAAAGAAATTAAAAGCAAAATGTTCAGTATCGGTGTGTTGAATAGCAGTAAGATAAAGATTTGCGGCAGCACCGTGAGTTCGTAGGGTTCTGAAGAGAACCGGGGAAACTCAACGTTTCGGACTGAGGGATTCCAATGGTTTCTCACGCTCACACTCCACATTAAGAAGAAAATCTGTGATAGACTTTTGTAGCAGTGCTACTGGTTCGATTCTACAATGGAAAAATGCTGGGAGCAGTTGCTTGTGAATAGCCCCCTCTTGTGGCACAAATCGGATAGCTGGGTTCTGTGGACGTCACAGTAACTCCACTGTTGGCCTGCCATATACTATGTACGTGTATAAATCGACCACAGCAATGAGATGAAGTTTTTATTAACCCCTTGAGTATGGTTATTTACAGGAGGCGTCGGGGTGTCGCGCCGGCCTTTGCAGCCAAGCGAAACGGCCACAATGTGATTGTGCAGTCAAGCATAACATATACACAATAATCCAACAATGGATTGAAACTGCACAAATAGCGGCAAATGGCGTCATCCAGCCTGGTGCCACTGTTTTTTTTTGGCACCATTTGGCGTCTTCCGTACGCAAGAGGTTAAGTCCCGTCTAGCCCGCTGGTACATGTTGTATTTTGTCTAAAAGTCTTCGCTTGGGGCAGAAAACAAATCTGACGTCGTATAAGGAAGTCTCCTTTTGTGCCGAGTGCTAGATACCAAAGGGGACTTCGTCTCATGATGTCCGATTTGTTTGCTGCCCTTTAGAACGACTTTTTGACAAATGGCACCAAGGGACTTGATCAAAACAGCTCTCAAAAGTCACTTTTTTCTTATTATTTCATGGCAGAAATATTTGCCAGATTTTGTATATACCGTTATCTGCATAAAACTACAAAATGACACCGATTTCTCTCAGGAATGGAAATGTTAGACTCCAAAAGTTGAACGCCAAGGTTGCTTGTGATGCTAAAAACAGTTGGCCTATTTCTGTGAAACGCTCCTCACACTAGTCACAGGCAAATTGTATGACATCAGAAGGGATACAAACAGTAACTTTAGCTCCTCCGAGCAGTGACATCCACACCACAATTATTTTTGCCTTGAGAAATCCGGGGGAAAAAAAAAAGAGCCGAAAGGAAACACGATCTATTTTTCCAGGAAGGTGTTTACTGCTCAGCTGGCCCACCTGTTTGTGTGTGTGTGTGTGTGTGTACATGTTGACCGGAGGCGTTGGGTTATGACACGGATGCCGTAGTCATGGCCACTAGAGGGAGCTCTTTCTGACGTCTACCACCGGACTCCCAAGTTCTGATTTCTGATTTGATTTGATTTGTTCAGAAATTTCAGAAAGCCTAGTTTCACTCTCAAACACCCTAACTGGAGGAACCAAGCTCGACAAGCCGGTGGAACATTTACCGTGAAAATATCTGTAGAACAGACTAAGAGTAGCAACAGATCTCCGGTCAGAGAGTGATTGTAAGGATGAGCCCAACTCTTCTCCAACCAAACTCTATCTAATAAAGATAAGTGACAGGTGGAAGCACCCGCCCAGATGTGAGAACAGTACTCCATAAGTGGACGTATAGTTGTCTTATAAAGGTAAAGGATAGCATGAGGAGGTAGATACGTCCGAGCTTGATAAAGACAACCAACTCGCATGGAAGCACAATTTGCAAGACCTGAGATATACGTCTCCTAGCTTCATATTTTGAGACGCTCCCTGACCATCGGTCTGTGCAGGCTTTATCCCATACAGCCGAAGCAAGTGATGGATATATGCCCCTATAATGTAAAAACACGAAGGTAAACAGACGTCAAGTTGAATAAATAAATTTAATAAAATGGTACATTATAAAACAAACATACACAAAGATGAACAATAGACCACATGTATTGCTAAACAAACGTATACCCACTAACTTGTAAGTAAGATACTCGGTTGTGAAGGGGTATTAAAACAAAAATCACGGAACATGTGTATCATTAACTAGCAAATAAAATACTGGTTGCCGGGGGCCGCACAAACTGAAACAAGTTTGCCGATAAATATTGGTTTAGGAGAGATACGTTTGGGAATCAACCAGGAATTATTTGAGTTTTACACATTGAAGTATTTGAGTGGTAATCAGTGTAGAAGAGAAACCAGCGGCTCAGATTTGTAAGCCCTGTAAAAGAAATTGTACCCTGAAAAAGAAGCGTAAATTCATGGATTTTTCAAGGAAAAATAGGTTAAAAGTGTTATGTGTATGTTATATGTGATCAATTGAAATGAAATAAATTGTGCAACAATGGTACAAGTATAGTTATGTCCAAATAAAAAAAAAAAAAAAATAAATAAATAAAAAAAATAATAATTTGTATTAAAGATTATCAAACCACACAAGAAAAAAACTGACAGGGCAATGTTATAAATGTTTTAAGTGAACAAACAAATATTCTCAGGTTTGCCAATATTTGTTAGTTAAATGTAAAGCCATCTTTTTTCAAGGAAGGTCCATGATGAGAGTTTTTATCAAAATGGCTTCCATTTTTTGAAGGAAAATTACAAAAATTCACCACCAATTCCCATTAGTTGCGGAATGTATATTTTGTCATACAAAAATGATTTTGGACTCGTTTCACAAACAAGCCATGTATTTATTGTCTTTGTGAAGTGCTTTGCAAATGGAACAATTTTGTACTCGCTGTGAACTACTGAGATAACTCACAAAATATTCACGTGTACTGTCATGGATAGGTTGTGGCAGAGACACTGAAGACCCAATTGAGACTGCACAAAATAAAGTGCATCGCAATACATGAGAATTGTCACTTTGCAATTTGTAAAGGAGGCCCTCTAGTGGTGAACTTGGGGCAGGCAGGTAGAAGTCCGAGGTTGAGCGTTGGCTCATTTTGTGAAAAAGACATGTACATACATGTATATTACACACAAAACTGCAGTTGACGAGTTGCATTTGAGCACTCATCGCCCGCGATTCGTCAATGACATTAAAGCCGGACGCAGAAATAAATAGTGGTGCATTTAGTTGATTAAAATTCCCCCACTGCATCGTTTGTCGATAAAGCGACATAGTGCATTCGCAACATCAATCTCTGGCTAAGTAAAAACAAAAAATAAAAAAAAAGTACATGCATTCTCTCAGTGTCAGGGACAATTACTCACTTGTTCGTGTGCAATCCATGCCCGCAACGACGCGCGCGCGTGTTTGCCAGCCGTGGCTATTTCATTACGGGTTGCGTTTCCCTTGGCCCAGATTTCTCGAATCGCGAATTTGCTTTTCCTAGGTTACTGTCTGGGTAAGAGAAATAATCAGTGGCGGATGAAATTTGTCCAAGCTCTGGTGGAATGGATACAGTGCATAATGTACGTATCAACTTGGCATTCTAAAGAGACTAGTGGTCCTCTTTTGCAAGACCGAATAACTTGATGTCTTTCGCTCCGGTGGTCTGTAATGGAATGGGCATACATTCTGTGTGTAATATTGAAAAGATTTAGTACTTGAAAGCCAATACTGAAAAATCTTTAAACCCTTTCACTAACCACAGTTTGTTGGCGTATCCTTCCGCCCCAGTACCACATTCTTTGTTCAGTCAAGCATAAACCACTCAAGCAGAAAAAGCAGCCCAACTGCTTGCTGAGTGGTTGTGTTTTCAACCAAAGATCTCACCCTCAAGAGTTGATTGAAATGGAAACGGTTGTTGTTCCATGAAAATTACTCTTTCATATGCTGGAAAAATGAGTCCGAATACTGATATACTAAAGTTATGGCTGTTTTTCTTCAAACATGTATATGTGCCCAAAATGTTGACCCCCCAAGGCAAGGCACTCTTTCTTCACGGTGGCGCCATTTAACTTCCTGGATTTGATCTAACCCGTACATGCATATAAGACCCATACAAGGTTTCTCGTTTTCTGATATGCAATCATTGGCATACAAGCATAATAATAATTGGTGGGGGGGGGGGGGGGGGTTAATAGTCTGAAATTACCACAGGGTAAGTATATCAAAATGATCAAATGTTAAATTTTTGTTCGGTATCATTGATTTTTTTCTTTCTCTCTTTCTTGTCAATTATAGCTGCTCATCAGACGGACTTGGAAGACATGATGGGAGTCACCATTACAGAGACGGGGGTGGGCAAACAGGTGAGTGAAAATCTTTTTTGTCTTTCGGCATCCTTCAATTCGCAGGGCTGGCGAACTCCATATCTCCGCATGAAACTAGGAATGGACAAGTCCATTTGCAAGTCTTGCCCCATTCTGTAGAGAGCGACACATCCCTCGCTCCAGCGCCTGATGTCGAAGAAGATAAAGTGCACGCAGATTGTGTCTTTATAGAAGCTTTTGTGCGAATGTACGCCTTTTGTAAATGTTGGACTCTCTAGTTTTACTGTAATAACTAGAATGTAAATTTATTTTGTGAAGTTTGTAGGCTTTGCCGTGGTTGATAACATTGTAATGCTTAATTGGTATATTGACACTGTTGCTACCTGCTGCTACATGTACAGTGGATTCGAATCGGCCGGCTGTCCCAAGCAAGCTCGGTGGTTAAGTGGTTAAGACGTCTGTACTAGTAAGCAGTAGGTCGCGGGTTTGAGTCCCTCCCGAGTAAGCCTTTGAATTTTTTTTCACACAGGATCTTGGAAAGCACTGAGCATACAGTGCTTCATAAACTACTTCCAAAAAAATTCCGTCTTCTAACGTAATACTAATTAGCATACGACACCAGAAATTAATCCTTGCGTATGCCAATTTTACATACTAGAGGGAGTCCGGCGTTTTGGGGCTTTTTTAGCTATTTGTCACAAATTTGATATCAATGGAAAGGGAACTGCAAGACAAATTGAATGGTATGAAAATTAGGTAGGCCTACTTGCATTTAGGAGCTATGGCACTTTAAAGTGTAATTTCTGGGTGCCGGTGTCTTGAAAAGTGGCGACCATGTGCGCCTAACGTGCTGACATTATTATCGATAGCATTGTGTTAACGAAGGTCTAATCTGTCCGCACATGAATGCGTTTTGAGGCATTTTCTTTGGTTCAGATTTTATTGTGAAAAATGTTTTGATATTATTTCCCAAATTATAGTATCGTATAACAATGGCAACTTATGAAGTAACTTTCTCACCTCCAAGTTTGTGAATTAAGTGCATGAATAATAAGATAAACCTTTTGTCCATATAATACTTCACTTTTTTGTGTGTTTTGGACCGTTCAAAATACTAATTGTCATTGTTTGAAGACCCCTAATTTTGCATGGGTTCAGATATACGGTCCAAAACGGTGGACTGGCTAGTATTACCCTCTACCAGCTCCTACAATCAAAGGTCAGAACGATATTAGAGTGATCGGTAAACTATGGTGACTTCTCCGAACCCTCATTCTCTGAAAAAGCCATGTGACTCTCGGAGCTCATCTGATTGGTCGACTGTCAAAGGATGGACTCTGTTGAAGTAAACTAATCACATCACTCTGTACTTGTGCCTGGGGATGTGTACCTTGAAGTGTTTGCCCAACGACCCTTTCCAAAAGCCTAGAACAAGTCGGAAGGCTTTTGTCTATTAACCCTAACCCTGCCAGACGCAGCACAGTGCATCTGTGGTGACAGCTTGACCTTGCTGCACTCTGCACACAAGTCAATGTGACAAAGTATGCAATCTGATGCGTCTGGCAGTGTTTCTAGCCAAAATGCCCTGGAGGGTTAGGGTTAATCCAAGAGATGAGTCTACGGGGTCAAATTGAAGTTGCTTCTAACGTTCAGTGGCCACTTCTTACGAAACGATCGCCAGGAAATTACAAAGACATCCGGCCGCAGATCGTTAAGTCTCTCTGGCATGGATTCGTAGATTATCGATGCTACTCGGGCCACTCTGTGGAAGTATGATATATGACAACGTTTCCCTCGATGGCACATTATGTATCGCTCCATAAAAGTAAAACAAATGTTTCGCTTGATGCCTTTGCAAAAACAGGAAGAAGGCCCCCCCCCCTCTTGCTTTTTAATTTCCTTTCTAGATCCCCCAGACAGCATTTTCTAAGATGGCTATTATTTTTATTTTTTTTATCCTAACAGTGCTGAATCCATCACTTTCAATATGAATGTCCACACACCCTAGGGGGTTAGGGTTGATGGAAGTCGCCCAATACAAGGTGAATAGCCCCTCTAGGTCCATGGTTACAACAGAGGTGGTGGGTTGGTCACAGTTTAGGTTGCCCGCCCCTTACGGTTTTCCTGGGTCCAGATCTAAAGGATAAATCAGTTATTTCCTAATTCGCAGGCTCAAACGGAAATAAATTATTTCCTATTGCGCCTGTCGTCTCTAGCTGTAACAAAAGAACATTATAAATACACAATATAATGGAAACGGGGAGCACGGTTCTTCGACGAGCAGCCTACGGAGTCCGTGACTGAACATAAAAGTACTACGCGAATGTTTTTTATATATTTTTTATATCCACCTTACCTCACTGGCTTGTGACTTCAGTATGAAGTCTTTACATGTGATATATCAGACTATGGTTACCACTCGGTAACGGAAGTGTCCAGCGAAACTACTTATCCTTGCAGAAAAGTAAGGACGTCTGTGTGGGCTGCCGTGAAAACCGTCAATGGCCACTGCATGCCTTGTAGCTTCACTGGCCTACTCAAGCGTACTCTTCCTTATTGGCATAAGAAAGAGTACTCTTACGCAAGGACTCCCTGCTATTCAATAGGAAAATACAATAGATACCAAAGAAATTATCCCAGTTTTCAGACCTATAGACCCATGTGGGGTAAAACTGCCAACAGCAAAGTCCCCTAAAATCGATATAAAACGACTGGGATGCATATTTCCTCTTGTTCTTTTCCAGTTTTTTTTTATGGATTATCTCAGAGACAATGGGGGTGGGGGGAGAGCAGTCTCGAAAAAAAGGCTCGATGTTAACATTGTAATATTTTGCCGAGGAGCTCTGTGATTTGTTTGGTTTTCTTTTGCAAACCTGACTCCATTACTGAGATGATTTAGTCTGATTTATGGACCTGTCAGTGGGGATAGCAATGTTGCGGCTGTTTTTTTTGCGGAAAGCCTGCTTTCCTAAATGAAAGGATTAACTAAATTGGGTTCTGGTCAATCTTGGGACTACTGCGTAAGGAGCTGATGATGTCTACTTGTTTTTTTGTCTGTTCTGTCTCATGCTCTCTCTCCCTCTCCCCTCCTCGGTGTGGTTTGCAGGGGGTTGCTTGTCTTTTTCTATTTTTTTCCCGAGGGCCGCGGTATGGATGTTGAATAAAGTGGGATTATTGTCTGAAATAGCTTTTTGGCTGTTTTGGAAACTTTTCCAAAACAGCCCTTGTTTTCGTTAAGATTTTTTTTTTTTTTTTTTTTTTTTTTTTTTTTTTTTGTGCTTCCTTTTCAGACTTTTTCCCCATAGCATTTGTGCACGTTTTCTTTCTTACCGGCACTTTGGCTACTTTGGTGCACCCGATTGCCTTTAAACTTGGCAGACACTTAGACAAACTGCTCAGAATGTGTCCCGAACTTTTTGGTCATGATGACGTCATCACGTGATTTTTTATGAATTTTTGAAATTTGAAAATCGTAACATTCTTTTCAATATATCTAGGGAACAAAACAAGATATTTTCAAAATTCTTTTTGTTATAGCTTTGGTATGTCTCAAAGATATGCCCTAAAAGGGAGAAAATGTGTAACGTCATGATGACATCATCAAAAATGTGCTTTTTTAAAACACATATAAGGATAGGTCCGATCGTCATGAAAATTGGTGGGTAGGTAGATACTGGCACTAGGATGCTGAATCCAAAGTCACGTCATGATGACGTCATCACGTGATTTGTTATGAATTTTTCAAAATTTGAAAATCGTAACATTCTTTTAAATATATCTAGCGAACAAAACAAGATATTTTCAAAATTCTTTTTGTTATAGCTTTGGTAGGTCTCAAAGATATGCCCTAAAAAGGAAAAAAATGTGTGACGTCATGATGACATCATCAAAAATGTGCTTTTTTAAAACACATATAAGGATAGGTCCGATCGTCATGAAAATTGGTGGGTAGGTAGATACTGGCACTAGGATGCAAAATCCAAAGTGACGTCATGATGACGTCATCACGTGATTTGTTATGAATTTTTGAAATTTTGAAAATCGTAACATTCTTTTAAATATATCTGGCAAACAAAACAAGATATTTTGAAAAAAATTTTTGTTATAGCTTTGGTAGGTCTCAAAGATATGCCCTAAAAAAGGAAAAAATGTGTGACGTCATGATGACATCATCAAAAATGTGCTTTTTTAAAACACATATAAGGATAGGTCCGATCGTCATGAAAATTGGTGGGTAGGTAGATACTGGCACTAGGATGCAAAATCCAAAGTGACGTCATGATGACGTCATCACGTGATTTGTTATGAATTTTTGAAATTTTGAAAATCGTAACATTCTTTTAAATATATCTGGCAAACAAAACAAGATATTTTGAAAAAAATGTTTGTTATAGCTTTGGTAGGTCTCAAAGATATGCCCTAAAAAAGAAAAAAATGTGTGACGTCATGATGACATCATCAAAAATGTGCTTTTTTAAAACACATATAAGGATAGGTCCGATCGTCATGAAAATTGGTGGGTAGGTAGATACTGGCACTAGGATGCAAAATCCAAAGTGACGTCATGATGACGTCATCACGTGATTTTTTATGAATTTTTCAAAATTTCAAAATCGTAACATTCTTTTCAATATATCTGGCAAACAAAACAAGAGATTTTCAAAATTCTTTTTGATACAGCTTTTGGTATGTCTCAAAGATATGCCCTAAAAGGCGAAAATTGTGTGACGTCATAATGACGTCATCAATTTTTTTTTTTAACGCATGTAAGGGTCGGTCCAATTAAAAATTTATACATTGAATTTTTCTCCACCTAATTCAACAATTTCGTGATCGTGGCTCACTCAAGTATTAAGAAATAACAGGCATCTGAAAATTGTGACCAAATTCAATATAACACAAAGGAATTCTGGGAAGGACAGAAACCATGGCTTTCATGTGGCATGCTGTCTATAAAGAGTTGATCTCTAGTCTTTTTTTCAAGTCGTTAGACAAGTCGTAGGCAGACACTTACACCAACTGCTCAGAATGTGCGCCGAACTTTTAGGTCATGATGACATCATCACATGTCACGTGACGTCATCTTAAAGGGGCATTTTTGGAAACCATATATCTACAAAAGTACAAGTCACATTAAGTTAAAACGTGGTATTTAGTTATGCCAGCATGTGTTAGATAAAAATGTATGTGACGTCATGGTGACGCCATGATGACGTCATCGGCTAATTTTCTATGATTTTTTTCATTTTTGAAATTTCATTTAAATCACATAATTTTACACAAAAAAACAAAACAGCCCTGTGTTTGTCCACAAACACTGCACCAGATGTCTAGTCTTCTTCTGTTACTCTCTAGTGGAGTGACTCACGACAAGAGATTACTTTGTGGATGTGCCTGGGAAGGAATGTTCTGTTTAGGTAAAACAAAAAAATTGTGTTGCCCATAAATAGGAAAAAATCGGGAGGGAGTGTCGGTCGGTTGATTTTTTTTTTAACATACGTGAAAACATCAAAACAATACTACATGTCATGTATTACTCAGAAGCCGGGAGGCAAAAAGTAAGATGGCGAAATGCACGATTGTGCCGTCGTAGCTGTATTTAAAGACTGATTTTAATGATTTTTAATAAAACTTGTTCGTTTTGTGCTGGAAAAGGTAAGATTTAGAAAATTTCTTCAACCGGTTCGCGTTGGATGACGTGTATACACGCACTCAGTGAGGCAAGGGTCCAGCGGAAATATCTGTCGGCGACCGGCTCGCAGTGAGCGAGGCCAGGTTGTGCTACCCGCAGATAAAGGCCTGAACCCGTCTGGCACCCAGGCTCGTAAAAAATTATCCCGGCATGAACTGGTAAAACAAAATTTTTATAATTAATTAATAAAAAAATAAAAAATAATAATAATAAATTTGAGGTCAACGGAGGTCAACACAACTATTTTTGTATGACCCATTTCTTATTCTTTGGTCTGTTGGCCTCACTGTCAGCTTCTTGTATTTGCCCTATAAATTTGTATGGCCTCTTATGAAACCTGAAAATGGCCTGCCATACTTGCATGTATTAAATTCAGGGGTGAGATTTCCCCGGATTTTTCTTAATTTCAGGATTTTTGGTGAGACTTCTTCTAGATTTCTAGGAAGATTTTTCGGTCCTTAAATTGACCTCTGCAACCTGAAACGGTCTTCTTTTGGTTCTAATGACCCTGGTGTTTGCAATATTGAACTGTAGGTAGTAAAGGCAGTTTTCTTGTGCATTTTTCAGCAGTGCCGTACGAATCAAATGGCTCCAAATGTTTCGCGGATTTTTCATTTTCCAAAGATGTCACCCCTGATAATTTTACCACTCAGTTGTGTGGACAAATCATGTGGTCAAAATGAAATTGAGAGAACGGGGAATGATGGGTGTGAATTTCAGACGTCAAGAATTGTTTCAAGTTGCGATGTTGGTCGAAGTCGGGGATCTGCATTCTTTTTGTTTGGTGTTCCAGATTTGTTTCAGATTTGATCTGGGTTGTTTTTTGGTAAACTGCAATCTACTTGTTGCGCCCGGCTGGGTAAAAAGAGTTCACTTGTTCCATAATTTCAAAATTTGTTTTCAAAATGTTGTGATTTTATATTTCTTTTTGTGGTTTGCTTTAATAAAATTTTCCCCAGTGTGACAGGAAGTTGCCTGAAAAATTCAGATAGCATCAGTGAAACGCCTTACCGTAATTGAAAGCCTCAAAACAGAATTGACATTATGCCCAAAACACTCCAGTCCTTGTGTAAATTCCAGAATTATAATTATACTCGATTTCAATCGAGTGATTGGACCATGCAAAATATATAACGACAGTGTGAATGATGATATCTGGAATAAGATGCAGCCGGTACTCGGGAATATGCATCAAATAAAAAAAGGAGGGGAAAAAGACGTTTGATTCTTTTAATCTTCACGATCCCGGAGTTAATTCCCATTCGGTGGCCTCATACAGGAATACATTGGCGTACACTTAGGAGCATTCACCCTAGAAATCAGGCTTTTAGAGAGAACGAGAGCGAAGCCATATGCATTAAAAGACTTTGTAGCCGGGTTGCCGGCTGATTCTTGGGGGACCCCCTTGTACTCTTAGTTCACCCTCGTACGTTCACCCAAGCAGCCGATAAATATTTGGTTTTCAACCGAGAGTGCATTTCCCTCTGCTACCATATAAAGCAACACGCATTATGATCAAAGCGTATGTTTATGTACTTCGGCCGTCTGTTCGTATCAGCAACAATAGCGCTTTGAGAAATGCTTGAGAATATCGGCGGACACTTGTCTGAAAAATTCGAATTCAAAATGCCGCAAGGCTGACCCAAATGTGCCGCAATTGTCACCCGACAGTGGAATTTTATTATACTGCGACAGGGCCCCTGTTCTCTTCTTAAATCAAATTAATTTATGCACGAGTGACTGAATTATATTCGTTAACACGATTCTATTGGATGACGGTTGAGTTGGTTTGTTCCTGGGGGGTGTGGCTGACCTATATACCGGCATATTTCTATATTTTTCGGTTCCAAGCAGTCATTTCTTTTTTTTTGAGAGTTCATTTTCGGTTCGCTGCGTTCGAAATTTCATTAAATCTGTAAGTGCTGGCACTCTTGATGGTTTTTGTCGTTGGAAAATGACATTTAATGCCACTTTTCTGTCATTACTTTTCTGCATCGGGAGAGCACATTGAATCAAAACTCTTGTTTTTGTATAAAGCGTTATGTCTGAAATTACTTTTGTTGTGATAATCACCAGCCTTGATTGTTCGGTATTAATGTATTCCTGGAAACTACTTCTGGCGGGCTGTTTTGGCTGGTAACCTGATTTTACCAAGCAATGTTTTGTTGTGCTTAAAGCAGCTCTATAAAATTGGCGCCTTTTTGTGCAAACAAGTTGATCTGTATACTCAAGTATTTTAGGCTGAAATATAATAGGATTTTTTGATAAGCCTGATAACTTTTTTTTAGCTGTGCTCAATTTTAAAAATCTGCGCACACATTGTGCCTTTCCCCTTGTATTGTCACACCCCGCCCCCCCCCCCCCCCACCCACTGTGCTCAACTTGATACTTTTGGCAGCGCCAGTCAGCCGATCCCAGCACCAGGCCTGATCGATAATTGCCGGTTTCAGCTAATGCCCGGAATTGAGAAAATTTCCAACCCCCCAACCGCCGTGCAAGACGTCATTGTCTGTGACCCGTCAGAGGCCGACGTGCAAAAAAAGACGGAGCCAAAGTGGCTCCGGTGAGAAGCACCGGCCGGATTCTGCTGGGGGAATGCCTCCGTTACTATGGCGATGCTGTCGGATTGTAGGTGGAGAAACTAGGCCGTAACTGCCGGACGGTCGACCTCGGGGGACCTGATATGCAACTGGCTTTCAACAATTTCATGCTTTCGTTGATAAGGAAGATAATGTCGTCAGCACGTCCAGAAATAAGAACAACAAAATGACTTGGGACCTACATGTATATGTATAAAGCCATCACCAAAGTGTTGTTCTTTTTCTTCTCACTTTTTGTAGAGTTAACTCATTTGTTCAAGAACTCACAAAATTTAGGTTGCAATACCTGTCAAATCCCGCACAGCATAATGATACATGTAAATTATAGCATTGAGTACAAAACAAAGCAGTGCTCGTCAAAATAAAGCAACCAAAAGACTCTACCAGTGAACCCAAAAAAAAGGCAAAACTAGAAAACAGCAAAATCAAACAAACAAAATTTGACATCAGGAATTGATGAGATTACAATTAAATTATCCTTCTATTTTCATAAGATACTTTTCTGAAGATTGCATGAGTTTTAATAAGTGTACGTGGTACTACATGCATCGTGTTCCGAAGCTCATTTGTAATTTGTTGATCTTTTTGTTAATCCACATCCCCTTGAGTAAAGGTGTATTTCACTTAATATGCCCTATTCTTTTTAACCAGTTCGCGTTGGATGACGTGTATACACGCACTCGAGTGAGAATGGGACCCAGCGGAAATATCTGTCCGCGACCGGCTCGCAGTAAGCGAGGCCGGAAATATCCGGGTGTGCTACCCGCAGATGACGGCCTGAACCCGTCTGGCACCCAGGCTCGTGAAAAATAATCCTAGCGTGAACTGGTTAAAACATACCTGTACACACAGTCGTACTTCCCCAATACGTCCGAGGACAATGCTTTGTGTTATCTATTGTTCCTTTATAATATAACCAACCCCCATAGACTAAGCACGTATCCTTACGTTCGAGGACCTATTTCAACAAAAGACTTTACGTTCGAGGACTGAAAGGTTTCTTTGTGTTTCCTTTCTTCTCTTGTCCTCGGAGATATATACAGTGCACATACACACACAATACCTCAATCATTCAAAGTGTACTCGTGGGTAAAATGTAATTGATATAAATTAGAAAGTATCCTCTATATAATCGTTTTTTTTTACTCAAGTGGTATAATCTCCTCTGAAAAATCTAAGTTTCCTCAAAGAAAAGTTTGCAAAGCATATCGGAATATATCTCTTTCCTCTATTCTACGTACATGCATTTACACTTGATTTGGACCATTGTATTCTAACGTGCAGTTTTACACAGAATGACTGGTGATTTTTTTAAGTGATTTTTTTTTTTTTGGCACCTGTAAAATGTCATCGTAAACCATAGTTGATAAAATTTTCGCAGTGCAAAACCAATTTATAAGGAAAGCCAAACCGAGACAAATCGAATATCTTTTAACGAAAAAAAACAAACCAACTTGTGCATATCTATTTAATATAAAAACAAAACCAAACACAAGCAGGATGTGTAACCGAACCGACCAAATTGGCCACCGCGACACACAAGACGGGTGGCCCTAAATGTGTCACTCTTCAGTTGCCATGGTATTTGTGTTCCTAACTTGCAAAAATTGTCTCCGGTGTCGTCTTGGGTTTCCCGCCGGACTTGTTAGCGACGCAACACGAGACAACAATTTTCACAAGTTTGCGGCTAACAAGGCGGTAAAAAGAGAAAGAAAAAAAAGAAGAAATCATTCTGGTTAACCGTTTCGCTCTCGTCCCAAGAGGTTGTGCAAGATATGAGTCCAATGTATATGTATTTCTTTACTTTAAAAACCCTAACCCTCCAGGGTATTTTGGCTAGAAACCCTGCCAGACACATCAGATTGCATACTTTGTCACATTAACTTGTGTGCAGAGTGCAGCTAGGTCAAGCTGTCACCACAGATGCACTGTGCTGCGTCTGGCAGGGTTAGGGTTAAAGGTAGTATACACCATTTGCAAACATAAAAAAAAAAAACTACCTAATTATTATGAAAGACCTCACCAGGCAGTTATAGTATTAAAATAATAGTTTGAAGCACCTGGTGTGCTGTCTATTTCAAGAAAACGTGACTTATTTCAAATACAACATGTACCCCCAATTTACCAAATTTAGTTCACATTTTGGTTGCAATCTGTTATACATCCGTGAACCGGTGCAAGCCAGCTAGTCTGGTTCCCTGACCGGACAGAAGTAGGGTCACAAGAACAGCATCAGAACAGCAAACCACAAGGACAGCATTTTGTTCTTGGTTTTTTTTCTCCAACATCTATGAACATAAAATTTTTAAACGGGTCATTGCAATAATATGTGCTGTGAAATACAAACCCCACACGGGCATCCATTTCTGAAAATTACAGCAAAAGCAAATGTTGTATATTATCTTTTTTTTGGTGTGATATTTTATCACTGGATGTGACAGGGAGTTTGCGGGTGAAGCAGATACTTATAAAGTCTTATTTTATTTTCACACCGGTACTTGTTTATTGAAATAAGCCGAGTTTAAAGACTAGATCTATACTATAAAGAGCAAAGCGAAAATAATCAAGGTCAATGAGGAATGCCCAAATGAAACAAGTATTGTTGTCATGTAAGTGCACTGCCAAAAATGGTTTTCTTATATGAGATGAAAACCAACTTAAAACAAGTTGTTTTTCTTTCCCCCAGGAAGTGTAGCAAGAAAATGTTTCCAATATCCGTTTCTTGATTAAAGAAATACTTCGTCAGAATTTTTCCCAATTTTTTAATTTAAGAAACTCCGAATAGGAATCTTTATTTAAGGAATAAAGGGGAATTATTTTTCTCGCTTCTACAACAAATATTCCCACAAATAAAACACACAAAAAAGTTAGAAGCTACTTTTTTTTTATGCTATCTCGCCCCAAACAAGGCTAAGAGCGACTCGCGGCACAGAGCTACAAAAAGTGGTGGGAATTAGGATTCCTCTTGAAGCAGGAAAGATCGTAAGAGGACGGGGAAACACGCACCAGGCACATATTGGCTGGGCCTGTGTTGTTGGCCCCCAGAAAGTGTTGCTGTGGACCCACAAATACTCCAAAGTACCCATTCACACCTCTCTCTCCCCCAACCCCCCATCATCTTCCACCCCCTCCTTTCCCCCATGAGTGAAAACAAGGAAACCATGCCAGGCCTCGAAATAGTACTATCCCGGCGTACAAATTCTAGTGAAAAATCACCCCGGCTACCCAAACTTGCATCCTGGTTTAATACACGCTGGGTTAATGAAAAATTCAGTATACCTGTTTAGATGAAGATAATGCTTTTGGTAGGGGCTAGTAAAACTCTAAACAGGCTAGTTAAATCTATAGTTAGTAGGCCAGTGGGCTAGCCAGGAAAAAAAAAGTTAGCGCAAGGCCTGCACGTCAGGTGTTGAAATGGCAGGCTTATCACCATAGCGATATGAATGGCGTTTTGATGTTCTACACGTCCACAAGGGGTTGAGTGGAAGGGGGGGGGGGGGGGGGGGATAGGGACGTGGGAAATTGAACGGAACCTTAAACACCTTGGCACTCTGGTCCGATCCATTGTGGCTGTATGGATCCATGGTCCAGCGACAGGTGATGGGTAATCGATGGTCGAGCACCCATGAAGGGTCCACCAGATGGTGGGCCGTGGTGATTTTGAGGCCTCGCTGGACTTCGGCCATGTTTGTTCGGTTTTTGAAACAGTCATATTTAGAAGTTTATGATTCTTCCTTGAAAGTTTTATTTTCAGTTACGTATCGATTCTTTTTACAGTCTTCTTTGTTATTTTTTTTGAATAATGGACGATATGATAAGTCTTTTAATTATTGTGCAAATTCCCCATCGGGATCTTTCATCCGCAATCAGGTCATCTTTCATTGTGTGTGTATCTCAAAATTATAAAAAAAAATAAAAAAAGGACCACCTGGCCGGTTGTCATCTATACGTGCATTCCTCCGCATTCTCAATCCATTGTTTGCCTATTGTTTGTTACGCTTGGCTGCACAAGCTGGTTTTGGCATACCAGCACCCCATTATTAATAACAGCCAGCCAGATAAGCTTAATACAATGTTCCTCAAAGTTTTGGAGACCCACGATTCTTTTGACCCCCGTCTTGTATTCTTTTTCTGATTTTCATAACGGATACCAAAGTCTTTGATTAAATTTTTTTTTACAAATTTCCCATCGAAGCCTGTCATCCTCGCATTCTTTCATCAGATTCTTCAGTGTGGTGGACCTTCCCAAAACGCATTCGGATTGAATTGTTTGATGTGGACGGAATGCTCATGACTGCTACTTGTCATGTAGCAGAGAATTAGCTCCACCTGGCTGCAGGGCTCCCTCTGTTTTCTTCGGCATGCCAGTTGTTATCTGCGGCTGTTTTTTTCTTTAAGTGTTGATATAACCCAGCTGCGGACGGGTGGGTGGATTGAGAGAGAGCCAAGGGGTCTCCCCTACTCCCCCCACCCCCCCACACCCGTGACGAATTGAAATTATGACGACCCACTGAAGACAGGGTGACATGTGTGCACAAGATGTAGTGCAATAAGAAACTGTAGTGAAAAAGAAAAAAAACTGTAGAAGAGCCGATTGGAAATTGAAGTCATTCATGGGAATTGAAGAGGTGGCTCGGTTGAACAGCCAGGGTCACCTTAAAGCTGAGGCTGATGCGGGGTAGCGGAGGGGAGCTTAAAACAGAGATTGGGATCGATTACGAAAGGTTGGGAATCCCAAGAAAAAGAGAGAATAACGAGATGAGCAAAGGAGCTTGAAATTAGACCAGGAACAATAGCCATTATTCAATTCAATTCAATTCAATTCAATTCAATTCAATTCAATTCAATTCAATTCAATTCAATTCAATTTCTGGTTTATTCAGATAAAAGCACCAAATATAAAGTCAGGGACTCGTATAACTTGGCTTAATACAAAAGTAGAATAATGTTTGAGACTGCAGAACAAAAATGGGACAAACTATTAAATGTTCCTGGATTGTGTTGTTGCTACAGTAGGCGTGTGAATTGGTCTAAAATGAACGACGAGCGAAAGGTTAATCGATTCCTTTTGACGTAATAAAGGACAAGAGGACAGTTTTAACCTATTAGATCAAAAGGAGGGCGATACGAAGCACGATAACAAAATACGATAACAAAATATCAGAGCAAACGGGGAAGAAACGGGAAAAGAAACTAGCATGAAAAAAACATTCAAAGAAGAGAGTTCGGAACAAAAAGTAGAAACTGGAAGTCTCTGTAATTCAAATGCCGATGGGGGTGTTACCGAGAAGAGAAGATTATTGTGGCTTCGTTGACATTTGTAATAGGAGTATTGGAATAGAGGGGCAGGTTTTTTGTTTTTTGTTAAAGGTCAGCAGTTTGATCTTAACGGCTTGATGAAAATGATGTGGGGTGTGAAGAATAAAGAGAGGAAGAGGAAGGGAGATTGGAAATAACCTGAAATTGATTCCGGAAAGAAAAGGATGCGTAGTCGCGCAAAATAACAGATGGATCATGCATTGAATGGGATGATTTGGACGTGGAATGTACGTGAAGACTGTTGCATTATTCTGCCGGAAAAGGCAAGTGGCTTTTAGACGCACACAAAAGCTGTTATGACAGAAAGAGAAATTAAATATTTGGTGTTATTACCGAAGGAATTGTTCGGGTGTTTGGCTTGTGAGTTTTAAAGATGTGACAATATTGGCAAACATAAAAAGAAAAACTAATGAATTATTATGAAATACCTTGACTGTATTAAAGTAAATAGCAGTCTCAAGCAACCTGTGAAATCATGGCACCTGGTGTGTTGTTAAAGGCAGTTTACATGATTGGTCATTGTTGCAATTTTCAGGAATGGGCAGATTTGGAGGTTAGTATTTTATAGGAAATATCGTTCCACTGACCTGTTTAAAGTTTTGCGTTGTTGGATGGCGGGAAAAAACGAGAGAAAAATGGGCGCTCGTTTTCAACCGTCGGGCGGATGGTAGCCTTTAGTCAAGGCGCGCGTGGCTATATCTGGGCACGTGACGCGCCCCGAATGCCAACATGTCCGGGGCACGCCACTCGTCCGGGTAGCCACGCACGCCTTGACTAAAGGCTACAGGGCAGATTTCCAATGATTTCCAGCTGGAAATCGTTGGAAAACGATATATATATCCACTTTTCTTGACGACAGCACACCTGGTGCCATAAATTTATAAATAGAGAGCGTTCCTGTCGCCCACCCTGTAATTAGCAGCCAGCCATCGCTTCCTGTGAAACTAATCTTTACACACTGCTACTATATTTATATTTATAATTTTACAGGATGATTGAGACTACTATTAACTTAGTCTAGCAAGGTATTTCGTAATAATTCAGTAAATTACCAATCGTGTACACTACCTTTAATTTCAAGAAAAGTTGAATTTTTGCATGAATTTCCAGTGATGGTCGGCCGACTATTGTTGGGGGAAAAACTGACTTTTTTTTCAAATACTGCGTCCAATTTACCAACTTTAGTTAGTCCAAATTTTGTTCGGCAATTGGTTACATTATCCAGCTAGTCTGGTTCCCTGACCTGATAATTCCCCGACGTCTATAAATTGCTCTGGTCTATCTGAAGTTGGGTCAGGGAACCAGACTACAGGAGCAACCTTATTTTCTCTCCGTTTTCCCAGCATCAATGCACTCAAAACTTTAAACAAGTCGGTGTAACGGTATTTGCTATAAAATAACAACCCCCAAAAATCCTTTCATTTCTGAAAATTACAGCAACAGGAAATGTTGTATACTACCTTTTTAAGGCTCCAAGGAGACGATCCGAAGCCTGAAAAACAAAGGAATGACGTATAAAGACCGAGATAACGATACACGGGATATAATGGCAAATGGAAACCATCCGTCACTGTGTTGCGTCACTCTTTGCGGAACCCTCAAGGCTGGGACGGCAGACGTGAACTTTAAAGTCGACTCCCGAAATGTCAAGGCATGACTTGTCTAATGTTGCAGGCCCCCGTATTTACACAGCGTCAAGCTCCTTATAGCAGACAGAATTGTAAAGGTGTCCTGAATCTTGCTTTGCTTGTCCCAGCAGACCAGGTGTGAGTTGTGTTTTGATCACTCTCCTTGGACGTCATCAAATCAGGACGGTTACGTTGTTTGTAAGTTGGGCTGGAAAAAAAACCCCAATTGAATGGCATAAAATGCATCAAAGGTTAATGTTTTATTTTATTTTTATTCGGGGGATGAAACCAGGCATTCCTCAAGAGCACATATCGCACTTGTAGCTCGAAAGCCTGAAGAAACCTGTAAGGAAGACGACAAAGAAATGTTCAGTTTTAGAAGTGGGAGAAAAACCCTAAATTGGTACTGTGGGGGAAACCCACGGAATCAGGCAGGGACTGAAACCCAATCCACATGCCGGCCCTGGTAGGATTCGAACCACAGTCACATCAGTGAAAGGTGAGGAAAATATCACTAGGCCAACGTGACTCCTCCGCTTGGTTTGATATACATAGCATTGGCAGAGATGAGAACATACCTGCTGGCAGTGTTCGTACTTTGTTGGATTTTAACGCAATTCTGTCGGAGCTTGAGCTCAATCCGGCAGCCGAGTCATTTTGTGCACGTTCATACGGGTGTATTTTGATTGTCCAAACTAATATAAGCCACTTTTGTTTTTGGGACGTCTTCAGATAGTTTTCTTGAAGATGACGGAAATATTTCAGACGGAAATAATTCTCGGGAGGATTGGGCATGGTTATCATCTTTATGAAAAGTTAGATTTCAGATTGAAACTGATCAATTTGATTTTGGATCATTACCTAAGCTATATCCTACCTTTGAGCTTGTAATACTTTTGTTTTGAAAAATATTTTCTCAAATTTAAATTGCAGCATTTATCTAGTGGATTCATTTGAATAACACTCCTCTTATTTCAGGCATGCAACTTCTCCTCGGATCAGCTGATTTCCTCGTTTTGCACTTTTATACTTATGCCATTGAAAATTGAAAAACACTTGTGCAAAGTCTTGTGAAGATTGGAATTTCCAAATTTTTACAAAAAATTCCTAGTTGCATGCATGTTTATATTTGATCACCAATAATATTGTCCGATAGGTTAATAATCATTTCACACCTGGTAAAAAAAAAAAAGATGTCTTTGTACTGTTTAAAATTAGTTATTGATTTTGCGGTTGAAAAAAAGAAAAAAAGATGGCAGTTTGTATAAGATTGACTACTACATTTGATTACTTATTAACTCATCTGTCTTGCCTGCAAAGGATTTTAATTATGTACATTGGCAGGCTTCACAGGGTGTACATGTAGGTGTGAAATTCAGATACCAGCTATTGATAACGTTCAGATTCATTATCATTCATGGGACCTGCAGAAAATGAGCCGCTTTCTCAGTACAGACTGTCCCACAGCACTGCCATCTTCGTAGTCAATCTTGGTTAAAGGTTTGTCCTTTTGTTATTTGCCAAAATGTCGGTCCTTGACTGAGCTGAAACTGTGACAGTTCAGCCTTTGAATTTATTAAGTTTATACTTCGGGGTAAAAAAAAGAGTGATGTTGCACGATAAGAATAATATTCTGAATGGATAATGCGCACATATCAGGAAGTACATGAATGTGTCCTTTTAGCAGTTCTATGAAATTGGCTGTGCTCTGATCTTATCCCGTGTCATAGAGTTGTCGTGGCTGCGGTTAATGGCTTTAGCATTTGGCTTGGTACATGGGCACGATCGTTACCGAGGTGATCAAAGTGTGATGACCTGATCTTTATTGTAGATTTCTTCCTTTCCAAAGTCCCCCATAATTGACTAAAAGCAGAAAATACATTAAATCTGGATTTCATCATTTCATTCATCATTGCTTGAGAGCCATTGATGGCCAGTTCTCTCATTTTTGTGAACCTTGAAAACGTGCAAGAATTGCTCCATTGCATGCAGCGCCGTGTACAGCAACTTTCCAAGTAATTATCGTAATGGCCTATAAATCATCCAACAAGTCGCTTGCGGTAGCTCAAATGACGCTGGCCTGTAATCACGAGGTTTGCGTATCATCAGAGTACACACACACACACACACACACACACAGATTCCAATCAGCGAGTCGGTGAATGGGCATATAACTCTTTATCATCAATCTCGTCTCAAGTATTCGCACTTCGGGAACAGATCAAACGAGAAACGGGGAACGGTTGGAAAAAGACGGCGAGTTATCAAAGAGGTGCAAGGTGGTTGGTTTAGGAGGGGGGACGGCAAAAGCAGAAAGCTAATAATGGGATTTCAGGCGAAAGAAGTCAGTGTTGCAATATTGTGCTATAAATCTGATGGTTATAAAGTGAAAGGGGAAGTTGTAACATTTTAAAGCTATAGTCCATTTTGAAAAAAAAAAGAATAACCAAAACCAAGAAAAGCTGTGGTGGTAGCCATGACCGAGGAATCGCCATGAACTATGGCAAAAATATATGCAAAATAATCTTAAACACAAAAGCACTGCTACATACATGTATGTGTGTTTACATGTAGGCATACATTGTATGCCCAACATCTACATGTGTGTGTGATATTCTAGTGTTTAGATTTGCATAAATTATATGCATAGAAAATTCTGTATGTGAGGTATGGGCAGGTCCTTGCTCTATACAATACCTATTGAAATAGAATTAAGAAAAAAATTCCCACAGATGTTGAAAATTATGCACGATGCATTCCGTACCGGCTGTCACAGCCCTGATTAACGAAGCAATGCCCATTCAACGATTCTACGTTTCACTGCTCCAGCATCCTACTGATACACGCCTATATTTGCATAAAGTATTCAATAACGGCGGGCAAAGACGGACATCTTGCGGTCTTTCCCCCGTCATGTTAGCGGCCCGTTACCGGCCTGTTAGCGGCCCTGTCGGGACATCGACCGTGGCCTAACGAGCTGCTGTGCAGCACCGACAGTCAGGTACCCTCCCCCCTCCTCCAGCAAGGGAGACTTATTGATGAACTGATTGACAGGCAGGCAAGTCTAGTTACCAGATTGTTTTTTTTGTTTTGGAAATTAGATAGGAATTAGTCGGGTCGCTGGGATTTTAAAAATAAAGATGCACCTGTCAGTTAATGCGATATGGTAATGCAAAGATGAGACTGGGTACCACTCTAGGACTACTTTACCCCAACCTCTTAGTGTGAATGTAAAATCATATTAACATTAAATTGGAGGATTTGGGTCTATTAGGGTTGAGGCTAAAAATAAACAAACCTTGTGTTGTCCTTAACCCCTTGGGCACGGTATTTTACGGGAGACGTCGGGGGTGTTGCAGCGGTTCTGGCAGCCAAATCTAACCGCTACAATGTGTTTGTGCAGTCAAGCATGACATAAACAATAATCCAACAATGGATTGAAACTGCACAAACGGCGGCATCATCTGTACGCAAGGGGTTAAATGAGAAAAGAAATTTACCATCCATGAAAAAAATACTACAAAACTCGGAAGTCGGGAGGCAAAAAGTAAGCTTATTTAAAAGTGAGTTGGCAAAATGCACGATTGTGCTGTCATAGCTGTATTTAAAGACAATGATTTGAATAAAACTTGTTCATTTTGTGCAGGAAAAGGTGAGATTTTGAAAATTCCTTAAAAAAAAGAACAAAAAGCGCGAACCGACTTTTGTGACTTTTAGGTTAGGTCGCGGAGGGCAACACACCTTTTTTTTTTCCTAATGGTCCATTGTTGCTGTAATAGCTAATGTTTGAAGCAGCTCTATCAAATTGAGGGCTTGGGGCCAATTTCTGCTTAAGCAGAACAAATTTATTTGCTTGAAGCACAAGAAACCTTGCTTAATAAAATCAGGTTGCTAAAAAAGTCTGCTTTTATTTTTTCCCCTTTGGCAACTGTCATTTTTTCATTTGATGGTCATTTTTATGACAGCAGATCTGGCCAAAATCTACCATTTTGAGGGCTAGATTATCGCTTCTTTTTTACATGCTAAAATTGCTTATTTCTCAGGGTAGATTTATCTAAAACCTGGTGCATCCGGAAAACATCTTAGAAGAAATCTACTATGCCAAATATTGGCAACTATATGTGTTTGATGGCAAGTACATGTAGGAGGCAAATATATGTAAATGGGCCAAATTAAGATCGATTTTGCCCTAAATCAATGCTGATCATGCAAAAAGAAAACGAACTTGACTCCAGTACCTTATTATTGCATTTCATCACCATTTTTCCCCATAAGAATCTTGTTCGGATTTCACCACAATCGCATTGAGAGAGAGAAGAAAAGAAGTTGTATTTCTGAAGGCAGCTTACGAAGTCCATTCGGTACCTTTCCTCCTCCCAGGTGTTATAAATTGTTATTTTTCCAGTCCCCACAATACAATATCCGGTTGCATAAAAGCAATTTAAATATTGAAATGGCTGTACACTCCACAGGCTTCCATTTTGTTTGTAGGTGTTTGCTTTCGGGCGTCGGATAGACTTTAGAAACGGTGAAAAGAAAGAAGAAAAAATATCATCAGGGTGATGAATAGGTATTGCAAAATTGACGAGTTCCTATAGAATTGGTTTACGTGCCGTGTGAATGGGACTGTGATGTATTATGTGTAGCCCGGGGGATGCGTACTAAGGTCGCGGAGTGGTCAGTGTGTTTGCGTAGGTGATGGAGGCCTCAGTTTGATGGATACACAAGTCTTGTTATGTGAGAAGATCCACTTTTGTGCATGTTGCTGAGTATGGTATGTTGTGGGTCGTGTATGCCAGTCGTTTTTTTTTTTTTTTTTAATTGAAATCACCCAATACAAGGCTAAAATCTAACTTTCGGCAAAGGGTTATGATCAGTGGTGGTAGGACTAGTGACATTTTGAATTGCCAACCCTACCACCCTTATGGTTTTCCTGGGCCCCGATCTAAATAGAGGATAATTCTTCAACAGATTCCAGAGAAATTATCTCAATTTTTTGAACTGTAGACCCAGGTGAGGTTGGTCTCACCGACCCACCGTTGGTGAGACCAACTCAACTCCTATGGTCTGTTGGTAGGTGTGTCCATTTTAGGCAAAATAAAACAAAAAAGTGTTCGGGTCATTCCGTTTTCAAAACAGAAAAGATGAGACTCTTTAAAAAGAAAAATTATGGCTTTAGACTCTGACAGGCAATATGTTGGCGAACGTTCGCGTTGTTTGCGTGAGTGGAGCGCACCCCAGGATTGACTTTTCTACAGATTTTATCCTGATTTCAGGATTTTTTGTGAGACTTCTTCCAGATTTCCGGAAGTATTTTTTTTTTGGTCCTTGAATTGTTTTTATTATTACAAAATGACCTCTGAAACGTGAAAGTCTTCTTTTCATTCTGATGACTGTATTTTTTGGCAATTCTGAACCTTATCTTTTGGTAGAAAATGCAGTTTTTCAGCAACGCCATACAAATTGAAGGCCTCTGTGTCTCGCATGGGTTCTAATTTTTCCCTGCAAATCTCACCCCTGTTCAACCTCTGATTTGATTTTGTTCTTGTCATTGATGTCACTTAATCCTCAAGGCTTATTCTTGCTGAAAACAAATAAAAAATCCGTTGCCGTTCCCAGGACAAATGACATTACAAAACGGCGTTTTATACATTGTCGCCAGCTGTGTGAAACGAAACACAATTACATTCAGTCCGTTTGATGAAGTCATACCGTTATAAAGCAATCGGAAGGACATAGAAACGACTTCACAATTGCCTATTAATAACAGACGGAAGATTTGCTACTTCCAAATTGAATTGAATTGAATTGAAATCCCTTTGGGGGCGATGATTGCACGGGCATGTACGCGAACATGACTGAATTTGATTACCGTCTTTATTTTCTTCATGAATGTTCGGTGCCGCAGCAGTGTTCAGTCGATAGAGCATTTTTTCCCTCTTTCAAAATCCACACAATTCACAAGCTACACACCACCCATACAATGACACAGTGCAAACGCTGATGACCATGTGTAACTGAGAACGTTAGACACTTTTTTGATGAGCCTAATGACTCGCAGAACAATCTCCGTACATACACGTTAACCTCTTGAATACGGAATGCGGTTTAAAGAAAAGACCACCTGGCCGGTTGGTATCTATATGCGCATTCCTGCATGTGCTCCATCCATTATTTGGATTACGATGTGAACAGGTTGTCAAGGTCTTTAAAAGTTTGATTTCTAACATTTCATCCAGACAGTATTTAAACAGGGCCGTTGCCGGTATTTTGTTACTCCAAAAGAGTAAATTTATTTTAATTAAAAAAAAAAAAAATTTTGAAACATTGAATACTCGGTATTACCAGAAACCACCTAAAATAACCTCTTCCACATCATTCGTTGGTATTTCTTTTTGGCATTTTCCTCCAAGACATTGTCTGCACTGTTGTACATTTTTGCCGATACGTTGTAGTCAAACAGTAACTGAAAAGAGTTGAACCACAGCGGAATACTGAACACCCCCCCCCCCCCCCCCCCCCCCCCCGTTATTCCCTTAGTTTTCACTTCGCCTAATTAGCATGCGAAGTAACGTTTCTCAGGTGCGGCTAATACCCGATACGATGCACGTACCTCTGCAATGTTGCCCGTAAACTTCCTGTTGTTGGGAAGCATGCTGAGGTTACGGTGACCTGAAAGGGCGAGGGGGGGGGGGGGGGGGGGCGGGGGGGCTTGCGTTGCAGCTAGCTGAGGTAATATGGGAGGCTCACTAAAGAGTGGAATCATCTTCTTCTTTTTTAGTTTCGTTGCAGTTCCATATTTTAGATCGGAGGCTCCGAAATCCATTCCGCAGTAAATCATTTTGTGGATACCCCAGCATCCTCAGCTCGGAAAAACGGCTTATAACCCATATGTGACCTGGCCGCACAAAAAGAGCAGAGAGTCGCACTACGAATTTCTGAGTTACAAGCAGAAACGTAAATTTTTGGGATTTTAACAACTGTATATTAAAACAAAAAACCTTATTCTGTATTTTTTTAAAAACTGAATCCAGTCTCAAAATATTTTTGGGGATGATTTTTTTTTTTTTCAGACTCGGGTTGTAGTGTGCACAGATCGCAGAGTTTGAGCTTCATTTTCTCCAACAAGGGGTGAAGACTCTGACAACTCCAAGAGGTTGTATCGGGGGCGCTAGGAATGAGATACCACAACACAATATATCAAATTAAAGCTTGTAGCCTGTACTTTCGGGAAATACCATAATCGTGATGTTCATAAATTTTGCTACTTTGCTCCCATTTTGTGGGAACAGGTCACATATTTGACTGTATGTTGTATAAAGCCCGATCTATTTTAGCCTTTTATGTAAATGCAAGCGAAATCAATCACGAATGCCATTTTTTTGTTGGCAAAAGCCGGATTTCAGTCTTTTTTATGTAAAATTTAATGCTCATTTCAAATTCAGGCCGTAACGTGTAATTACATTTTCCTTGCCTTATTTTCAGACTCTGCATACGAACCTTACTGGTACCCCTCCGATCAATTTAAATGGATATTTCGTAACATGAGAAAAGCTCGACCGCAGCTTGCGTACAAGATTTTTGGGTTACTTGAGCTAGATTGAATACGGTACGTCGGCTAGAGTTGATCTCTGCGTTATTTTTTCTGTTGTCTTATTTTTTTTTTTGGAAGACCTGCTGTCAATTGCTTTTTTGAGAGCATGCTCCGGATAGTTGTTGCTAAATCTATATGTTTGTTGAATAGGTTGGTCTCTTTGATTCAACGTAGAGTTTCTCCTGTCATTCCATTGCTTCAGAAATCTCCTCCCTCAAAATAAATAAATTAATTAATTAATTAATGAAATAAAAAAAATAAAACATAAAATAAAAAAATAGTAATAATTTAATAAATAGAAAAATAAATACCTAAAATAGAAAAATAAATAAATAAATACATACATAGAAAAAAAAATGTATCCACAAATTTAAAATTGCACTCTTGAACTGAGAATCTTTTTTTAAACATTTGTTATTTGTTGTCAAATTAAACGGTTGTACAGAAAACCTCGGGTTTGAACAAGTACATGTAACAGCAAATCTGAGCTGGATTAATACAAGCATCTTAAACATTTTCCTCGTTTTTATTTTAATGCAAACATTTTAAGCATCTGGAGAAAAAAAGAAAAAAAAACGGCATCGGTTTCATCAATTAGTAGAAGCATGTCGGATTTTGCCAGTGTAAAGAAACGCAACACCTGTAGTCTAATAATTTAGGGCCGGTACCAACCGGTTCGTGTGACTTTAACTCGTCCGACCCAACCGCCTGCCACCGCCGCTTGCCACAACAAGCAAAATCAGATAATATTTCTCGGTTTAATAGAGAGTATGTAGAGGTATGACGGTTGTATCCATCTACTTAAGGCCGGCCACGGGATGCTGAAATCCCTTCCCCCGGGCAGAAGATGCACTTTGGCCTGCTGTTTCAGGGTCAGTTAGCCAAAATAAAACCAGATGAAATTATCTTCGCCTTTTTTTTTTGAGAAAGAGAGAGAGAGATTTATGTACAGGCTGGGAAGGGTTGAATTGGAAGTGCCAATCAAATGAGGCCAGTCAATGCACCCACGAGCAGGGTGGGGATAATAGTGACCAGGGAGAAATGATTGTGCGTTTGTCATTGGCGGGATTTGTCCAATTTATTTCAGCGTCGGATCTTTTATTTCTTACAGAAATAATCTTGGGGGGAAAAACTTGGCTTAATAATTTTGATGCATTTTTCAAAGAAAACTGGCAGGAGCTAGATTTGAACCTGCGACCTATGGATTACTGTACTGATGTGCTATCAACTGTATCTCACCCTTTGTAGGAAGACCGTCTTATAAAGGGCAAAAAAACACAGTTGGTGGAACAGTGGAACGGTAATTCGGAGGTTGCAGGTTGAAATCCCACTCCTGCAATTTTTTTGTTCAGTTGAAAAAAAATAAATAAATAAATAAATAAATAAATAAATAAATAAATAAATAAATAAATAAATAAATAAATAAATAAATAAATAAATAAATAAATAAATAAATAAATAAATAAATAAATAAATAAATAAATAAATAAATAAATAAATAAATACTTTTTTACTTTTCCAAGGAGAACTTTATTTGGAACATTCCTGGAACAATATATACATGTATATACAAACATAAAAGAATAATAAAGAAATACATTCAGTAACTTTAAAGTAATCAGTCGAACATGTACAACGTCACCGAGGCTGGCCTATTGGCTGTATACTACTGCCAAACCGGCCAACCACGGTGACGAAGTAATAAATCAAACATGTAAACCAGAGTAAATACATTAACAGTACATTGTTTTAACAGAAACTAAATTTAACATGTGAAACAAATCAAAAACGTTATTAAAGTAGCAATGCTGTCCCGCCAAGTTGCTACCGTCGGAAGTCCTTCCGACTAAGGGTAGCAACAAGGCAGAGGACAGCATTTAGTAACTAAATAACAATAATAATCAAAGATAAAGGGGGGAAGGGGAGGACAGAGGGTAGTGGGGGGTAAGGGGAGGAGGAGATGGGGCCCACTGGCATCTGGGTGTGGGCACCTCGTGCCCACAGCCAGCAGGCCCCGGTTGGGAAATGGTCAGGCCACCGGGGTGGGCGGTGAAAGTACACCACGTCCCGCCTGGGAGGGGCGGCGACTACCCACGCACCGGTGACCTGGGGAGGGAGGGGAGGGGGAAATTAACTATAATACATGAATTAACTTGTTGTAATTAAATCGACCACGTCAGCTCGTTATTATCATAAGAGAAGAGTGTATCGTTAATTGACCATTTGGTAAGAAAATCGTTGAGGGAGTTGTTGAAAGAAAAGTAGGAAAATTCGAGAATGATTTTGTTTTTTATTCGGTGAAGCCAAATTAGAAGTGGGTCAGAGGAATTAGAAGTTCGATATAACCAGTAAATGACATTTTTCAGACTAATTATGAGATAGTTGGCCAGGCGGACGGCCTCCCTACTCCGCGTCGAGGCGTGGGGGATCAGAGCCCAGTAGAAGTCGAAGTGGAGAGCCAGGTCGGGTAGAAGACGAGAGAGTAGATCTTGAAGACGTAGGAGAGCGGGCTGGATGGACGGACACAGGATGAAGAGATGATAGATGGAGCCTCCCTCGCCGCACCACCCACAAGACGGAGAGATGGCAGGGTTGAGGTGATGGAGGACTGGAAGAGAGGGGAGAACGTTGTGGAGGAGCTTGAATTGAACGTCCCCTTCTTTCTTGGATGTAGGGAACTGGTACACGCACCTCCAGGCGATTCTCCGAGTCGGTGGAAGGACACCGAGGCGATGCCAGTCGGTGTCCTCGGAGTTGTTGTATTGTAGCTGATTGAAGTGCGTGTACAAAGATTTTGAAGAGGAGGTGAGGGCGTCGGTGTCGGTATTGTAGGTGACGAGTCCAGGTGGAATAGGGCGTGCAGGCAGATGGTCCAGGATGGCGGGGTCGTGCAGAAGTCCGGAAGAGTCAAAGAGCGAAGGGAAAGACGTGAAGATAACGTGGTGCAGGCGAGAGAGGTTCTGTCGGAGAGCTCGAAGAGAGGGCGGACGGAGGTTCGAAGAAGACGACGGCAGAAAGGCTGAAGCTGGTATCCAGGCGCCGGTAGAGGAGTGAAGAAGATGCTTTACGACCCTGATCCCACCGGCCAGGAGTTGGGTTTGGAAGGCCGCACCGCCCGGTAAATTGGAAGAGAACAAGGGGTGAATGATCGGCAAATTGCTGACGTGGTCGATAGAGTCAGCGGGTGTGTCGATTCGAGCTCCGAGGGTTCTCCAAGCACGCAGTACCTCACCGTAAAAACAGGGGAGACTGGTGAGGAAGTTTGTTTCGATTTCGAGAAAGAAGATTTGATAGTCAAAATGGAGTTTTTTGTAGCGGCGAAGGTTGTGCGAGACGAGAGAAAAGGAGGGATGGGTATCGGATTGAAGGTAACGTTGAATAAGTTTAAATTTAGAGGTGAGGCTGCGTGCTTGGAGGGACACTAGACCTAGCCCACCTTTATCCGGATGTCGAAAAACAATATGTCTGGGAAGTAAGTGTCGTTTGTTGGACCAGACGAAGTCGACTAACATTTCCTGGAGTTCACCCAACACATTGGGAGGGCACGCGAGAACAGAAATACAGTGAAATGTTTTAGAGGCGGCCAGCTGGTTAGCGATTAGAACTTTACCTTTTAGAGAAAGAGTGCAGGATAGAGAATGCCAATTGGCTAGGGTTTTGGAAAGTTTAGTTTTACATTCGGACCAGTTTTTTTGCGTGTACGTGTCGTTATTTCCTAAGTGAACTCCAAGAAATGTCAACCCCCGGTTATTCCACTGAAAACCCAGGGGTGCGTCGGTTCGGCCGGTCCAACATCCGGCCCACAATCCCTTGGATTTTTCAAAATTAAGGGAGGCAGCAGAGGATCTATGGAACAGGTCGTACACCCCTTCGAGTGTTTTAAAACCCTGATCGGAGGTGATAAAGACGGTGACATCGTCTGCATAAGCAGAGACCGAGCAGTAACTATTTGTATTTGGTAGAAGAAAACTATGACCTGAAAGTCGTTGACGTAAGGTATTGATAAAGGGTTCGATGGCTATCGAGTACAGTAGCCCCGAGAGCGGACAACCCTGGCGAATGCCTTTATGGAAAGAAAAGGATGCGGTTAAAGAACCGCAAACCTTCAGGTGGCTCTCGGCGCTACCGTACAAAAGGTTTACGTAAGAAAGGAATTTGTCCCCAAATCCCATGGCTCTCATTACGTTAAAAAGGTAGCCGTGGTCAACGTTGTCAAAGGCTTTCCTCTGATCAAGGTTGACCACGGCTAGCGGTAAGTCATTAAAATTACAATATTCAATGGTATCACGAATTAGGTTCAGATTGTCATAAATGGTACGTCCGGGAGTACAATAGGATTGATCCTCCCGGACGACCGAATTAATACATTGTTTAAGCCTGGTGGCAAGCAACTTGGCAAAGATTTTATAGTCGGTATTTAGGAGGGAAACGGGGCGCCAGTTTGAGATATCGAGGGGGTCGCCCTTTTTGGGGATGAGGGTAATAACGGCTTTGTGAAAAGAGGCGGGGAGGGTGTCAGATAGAATTGAGGAATTTAGGACTTCAAGAAGATCGGGCTTGAACAGGGGCCAAAAGGAGTGAAAAAATTCAGAGGTAAGTCCATCGAGGCCGGGAGTCTTATCTTTGCCAAGTTGCTTGACAACGGCATCTAATTCGTCCGGGCGCAGAGGAGCATCGAGGTCCTCCGCGTCCGGACTATCAAGTTTGGATAAATCATTGACGAGAGGCTCGAGGGCGCCCTCGTCAGTCGGGACACTAGCATAGAGAGTTTCATAGAAGTTACGACAGTGAGTTTTAATCTCCTCGGGATTGTCGGTGACGAGTCCCGAGGAGAGCCGAATGCTAGAAATAGTTTTGGACTTGGAATTGTTTTTCTCGAGGTTGAAGAAATAGGAAGAGCTAGTGTCCACTTCGTGAATATGTTGGAAACGAGATCTGACGAGAGCGCCTCGAGCCTCGTTTTTTAAATGAATATTTAGTTCTTTGCGCTGTTCATCCAGCAATTTTTTATCTTCTGGGGAGATGTCCGGCGTAGACTGAAGCCGCTCGAGATTTGAATTTATGTTTTGGAAAATACTGCGTTTTTCTCTGGCGACTCGAGAAGAATAAGTCATGGTCAATTGTTTTATTTGGGTTTTACCGAAATCCCACCATTTTCCAATGTTGGAAAAAGTGTTCTTCTCGAGTCGCCAGTTATTCCAGAAGGAGGTGAGTATGTCGCGGTAATTCATATCGGTTAGAAGGGAGTTATTGAAGTGCCAATAGGCACTTCCTTTATGACGGACAGAGGGAACTTGAAAAACAAGACTGACGGAGGAATGATCGGAGAGAGAACAGGGGATGATTTTACAAGACCGGATTGAGGAGAGGAGATTTTGGGGAGCATAAAAGCGGTCCAGCCTGGCTTTGGAGACGCGCGCGGGGTCGTTTGCGTACATCCTCAGCCAGGTGAACCGCCTCTCGCTCGGATTCAGCCTACGCCAGACATCGTACAAAGAATGATTGTTAAAAGAATTTCTAAGAGCCATGCAGATTTGGGGACGATGCTCGGTCGGCTTATTCAGACGGTCCATATTTGGATCGTCGGTACAGTTAAAATCACCTCCGATGATAATGACGTCATCGCTATTTTGTTTAGAAACATGTAAATTCAGGGCCTCGATAGCTTTTAAAGCAAAATTATTAGATTGGGGGATAAGAACATTGTAAATAACATAACATACATCGTTTAATTTAATGTTAACGAAGTTAACATATTGATTAAAAACAACACCGGAGGTTAGAACATCAATATTGGATTTAATAAGTGTGGTGACCCCCGAGCCAGGACATGACCCGGGGGTACAGAAAGGAATATAATTTGACCAGTTTTTCCAACAGGGATAGTTTGAAGAGAGAAAGTACGTTTCTTGGAGAAGAATAATATCTTGAGATGGAGAAAGGTTATCAAAATAAGACTTAAAGGAAGCGTTCCGTGTATTCTGCGTGCAACCTCCAGTGTTGAGGGAGATTAGCGATAACGCCATTATAATGGGGTAAAGGGTACACGACCTTATTTCCATGAGAAATTAATTAAGACTCTAATCTAGTGATCAGTTTCTTGATCCTCTGCTGCGTACAGTTATGAAGGAGGGGACTGTTTTTTAGGGGTTTCAGTTGTCGAACAAGTCCAGGTATATTTTGGGTGAACTTACGGGCGATTTTATGGGGTTTTCTTTGATTTTTAACAGAGTGTATAAAATCAATTAGTTGTTTGTGGGATAGAGGTTGGTTGTGGGTCGGGAGGATCTCAGGAAAGTCTTCCTGAGAGTCCTCCACAAAGACCGAGCTGTCCGTTGTAGCAACTGGGGAGGGTTCGGAAAGGCCGGGTGAGGGGGTGGAGGCGACGGAGGAGGGGGTGGGGGTGGGAGAAGGGGCGGGTTCGGGGGGAAGATTTTGGAAGAGTGAAGGGGCGGGGATGGGGGACTCTTGTGGGGGAGGCTGGGATCGAGGGGGGATCGAGAGAGTCGGGGACTGGGAGTCGAGGGCTTGGGTTAGCGTGGGAGTTCGGGATTTGGGTGTGGACGTGGGTGTTGTTTTCTTTTGTAGTTTCCTTAGGGGGGTGGGGGACCTAAGTGGGACAAAATGTGGTTGGTCATCATCACTGGTAGGGTTGGGGGATAGTTTTCGTTTTGATACTGCATCAGGGAAGAGTCTAGTGGGGGCGGGAGGGGTACCCCAGACAAAAGCGGAGGTGTCCATACCCTCGGCGGGATCGGGGGCCGAAACGTGCCCAGACGCCGGGCCCACGGGCGGGACAGCCGCCCCCGCCGAAGTGCTAGCCGCCCCGGGAGAGGGGGCAGCCGTCACCGACGGGGAGGCAGCCCCAGACGAGGCCCGCGTCCGGGGCGTGGCCCCAGTCCCCGCCCCGAACGAGGCCCGGGCCCAAGACCCCGCCCCGACCCCCGACCCCGAAGCAGCCGGCGGCGCAGCCCCGGCAGACGCCGGAGAAGATGCGCCAGCGGCAGCAGCGGAGCCGGGCGGCCGAGCCGGGCCCGACCCCCCTCCCGCCGAGCCCGAGGGCCCGGGCACGGACGGAGAGCCGGGACCGGCCGGCCCCCCAGAGGCAGCCGCCGAGGGCATGGTGGATTGTCGGGAGGGATTCTTGGGTGGGTGTCTGGGGTCGGATTTTTGTTTGGGGTTCATGAAGACAGGTGGAGGATTGAGTGGGTTTTCGGGTCTGGGTTCGGGGTTATCTTTGGGTTTTTTACAGGTTCGGCTGATGTGACCGAACTCTCCACAGTTGAAACAACGGGGAGAACCAGTGGACAGAAACACACGATAATTGACCCCGGTGTAGGTGAAATTAATGTGATCAGGGGGGACTACACCGGGGTTGAGAATGACCTGGACTTGTCGGCGGAAAGAAAAAACGTGAGATAATTGTCTTTGTTTGAGACCAAGGGGTATGGGACGGATAGACGACACAATTTTACAGAAGTGGGAGATATTATGAACTAAAACAGTATTAGGGATTTCGGGAAAGACGTTGGAGAGGGTGAGTCGGGTGGTCGGTTGAACTAAGGGGACAAGCTCGAGGAAAGAGCCGCCGTGGGTCAGACCCGAAGCCACTGCGTCGGCGACATCTTCCCTCGAGCGTAAATACACGGCTATGCGGTTGTTGGAGATTCTACTGGCTGATATTACGGGTTTGTTAGGTAGTGAATGCGAGAAACTATCAAGGTATTCGTGGATTGGGACATTATCAATGACTCGAAACGCAACCCCATTGTTCCTGGTGACTCCAACGAAAGGCTCGTCACCAGGAACAATGGGCTTGGAATGCTCACCCTCCCCAACGGTCGAGCGACTCACTGAGGTTTTTTCTGGTTGACTGGCCATGGCGACCAGCCAACGCCCCAGGAGCACTACGACGAAAGTAAAAGGGAAAATGTACAGAAAATACACAAAATTGGTGATAATGTACACGGTGAGCAAGGTCTAGTATAGTCTATATACAATATTTAACAGTATGAACAAGAAATAAACGAGAGAAAAGTCATAAAAACAAGATTAATAGACACTTACTCGGAGCTCGAGGGAACACACGTCCGCTGCTGAAATAAATAAATAAATAAATAAATAAATAAATAAATAAATAAATAAATAAATAAATAAATAAACTAGGTTATGATTTTTCTTGGTGTTTGAAAAAAAAACTTCAAATTTCAGAATAAATCAGTTCAGGGGCGAGATTTTTCCAGATTTTTCCTGATTTCAGGATTTTAGGTGAGAAGTCTCCCAGATTTCTCTAAGATGTTTTCAAATTGGTCCCTAAATTGTTTTTATCATTCCAAAATGACCTCTGCAACCTGAAACAGTCTTCTTTTAATTCTAAGAAATGAAAAATGCGGTTTTCGTATGCATTTTTCAGCAAAGCCTTTCTTTTAAATGCCTCTGAGTGTTTCGTGGATATTTCATGGATTTGTCAATTTCCTCAGATCTCACCCCTGGTAGTTTAAAGCTTTCCAGATGTACAACAAAATTCCCACTCAAAAAAGGCAGGTTATTTCAGTTTTAATCAAGGATTTTCACCGGAAAAAAATCAGTTAATGTGAGTGAACATTGCCCCCATCCTCCCTTCGTCGCACCGAAGGATTTTTACCAATAAAAAATAATGTTGAATAAATATTGGCTGAATGCTCGTACGGGCCGTTATTGCCCTAACGGATCCTGCATTGATTTCCCTTCACTCGCACTATGTAAAGACATATTAAAGATTAACTTTGCATTTGTTTTGCGAAAGAGCCCTTTGTCGTTTAATCAATTTTTAAAGACACGGGGAGGAAAAACCTCTCAAGAACTGACAATATTTTATGCATTTTTGAGGGTCGGATGAGAGAGAGAGAGATGGGGTGGGGGGGGGGGGGGGGGGGTGTGGGTGTGGTTGGCACAGAATGCTTGGATACAGAATGTCTACTCGTGTTTTCCAGTTTTCTGAGTGACTCACTCTCGTAATATTAGGTTTCTCAAACCCCGGGGATGGACCGTAACGAAATGCATCTGACCCAGAAAATTGACCAGAGCAGGTATTACAGTCCTAGGGGCCATTAAAGTGACCATTGCGGTGACCACTCTGATTAAATGGCCACCCGATGACTGGCGATGGACACCTTTCGGCTCGTTTGGGAACTCGGAGAGCAAGTCAAAATGAGCGTTTAAATATTTTCTCTGGTTTAAGATTTCTGTCCACAGGCAACACTAGTCTTGACATAATCGGCAGTCCTTCTTTGAAGACTTTCAATTCAGCAATCTCGGCGTGTGAAATTATATCATATGGCAAATTCCCTCAAAAATTGTGGGGAATTGAAGTGTTCGAAGCCAGGGCAACAATGCAAGACCTCCAGTAATGGGTTCTTAGTCCATGGTCAGGCCCATGCCTCTTCAACATTTATAGGCCATGTAATGCTCCCGTTTTTTGTGTCACCTGGTCGTACCTGACGGGGAACTGATTAAAATAATCACTTTAATACAGATAGTTTAAATTTGCTGAAAATCAGATAATTGGTTTTTATTGCAATTTAACAGAGTTGGAGTCGAGTCCCTGCAAGTCCTTTCACAAGTACTTTCGCAAGCCCAGTCAGAAGTCCTTTCATAAAGCCGGTCACAAGTAACTGGATGAACAATGACAAAGGAATGCCTTTGTCAAAGCTCATTTGAATAGCTTGTGATTGGGATTAGGACTGGAGGGCTTGTGATGGACTTGCAGGGACTTGCAGGGACTTGTGATGGACTCGACTACATCTCTGCAATTGAACGGAACAAGGCGGTGAAATCATGCCTCGAAATCCCCCTCTGGACATTTGGACAAAACAAAAATCAAATATGACAATAAAGAATCTTTTACGTGAAAAAACATAACTTTTACAAATTAATATACAATTTTATGTTTTCTCTGAAAAGGGTACATTCTTAAAATGCAACTTGAAATCATTGTTAATTCTCCTATTATTTATACATTGTATGTCAATACACCACATTATTTTTGGAAGATGCAGCGTTCCATACAATTTGTCGACGGCTTCGTAGACGCGCCATCATGCAGACAAATATAGCGGCCCCCGATGATCTGCATGCAAGTTTAACTTTCTCGTAAATGTCATGTTTTTGAATATGTGTCGCATATGGCCTCCGTTCTATTCCGCTAACAACCTTAATTTTTTGCTTCAGGACAATCAAACTGAGTAGGAAAACATTACAGTTAACCTAGTTTCCCAACTAGAACAAAGACACTGACAATTTAGGAGACCGCCAACATAGGGCAAGATAGCTCAGTTGGTAGAGCGCCGGTACGGTAACCCGGAGGTCGCAGGTTCGAATCTCGCTCCTGCCAGTTTCTTTGTTCACTTTGAAAACTAGTTCCCAACTGGTACCACCGATGTCACTTTCTGAACGTTTTTTACGGTAGTATAATAATAAGGGAATAAATATGTGCTGGGCCGGTTCTAAACGTACGTTTAAAACCGCCTTGGGGCCTGGGCGCTTGATAATGACCCGAGCCGAAGGCGAGGGTCATTATCAGCGTCCAGGCCCCATGGCAGTTTTAAACGTACGTTTAAAACCAGCCCAGCACATATTTATTCCCATTCATAAAATACCTTTTTGTATAATTAAGCAAAAACCACCGACAATTTTAAATTTCCAATGATTTTGTTCTTTTTTTTTTACCTTGGTTTGTAAAACACCCCTTTAGCTATTTAATGGTTCGTGCCACGCGCGAGTTGTGGTAAACATTTCCTTATATGGAAATTGACGCTCGCGCGACGCGCTCGCCAGGTGGTGCAGAACGCAGCAGTGCCGGTGTAGTGTGAAATTATGGACTCTAAATACGGACGCATCGGTAGTATTGCGCTTGCGTTATTAGGAGAGTGACTGGTCGTTCGAGTGTTCAACCAATAAAATGGACCAGATTTTGTAGGACTCTACATTTCGTGTGACACCGGAAAAAATGTTTAAAACCGCGCCGTGTTTAAACAACTTCCAGCCGTGTTTAAACAACTTCCAGCCGTGTTTAAACAACCGTTTAAACACACCCACGTGACAGGCTCTCGACCAATAGGGATAGTGAAACTCGCTGAGGCATTTATGAATGGCCTATTAATGACCGTTGCAAACTGGAAATCTTGGACACGTTGACACCAGTTTTAACACCTCATGACTATTCAGTTTATTCAAACCGCCTTGCTTCCCATTCATCAGCAAAATCTGAAGTACGGAATGCGGTGCCGCCAAGAAAAAAACGGCGATACCGCAATCAATACTGCATATGGACAGTATGAAATGTTCCTTTTATATATATATATATATATATATATATATATGTGTGTGTCGTGTAGCACATCAACTGAAAATGGCTGAACAGTTTTTGGGTGAGTCTATTTTTTCCCACGGGATTTACACATAAAGGCTGGAAAATAACCGTGTGTGAAATTGGAAAATTTGCTGAAGAATTAATTTTGTTCTCAATGTTTTTTTTTGTCACTTGAGTACATGTATGCACAGTGTAGGGTTTGTCCCATTAAAATACTGTTTAAAAAGGGTATTTTGGTTTTCCATCCGTTTTTCATTCTGGTGGAAAATGGTTGGCCCTAGCTGTACATGATTTTGTAGCCTCGTCCTGTCGTCCAGCAAAATAAATGTTAAGAAAATTGGTTGCAGTTGTTTCACCGGACCTGCAGATTTTGTCCATATCATTAAGAACTGACCTGTGGGTGATGACCACTCGGTGGCCAACTGACCAGTTGGTGACCACTCTATCTATGGCCATCAAATTATACAGCCAGTTGCTGACTGCTTTTTTGTTTCATTAGCATGCTGTGACCGCTGATGACTGACACCTGTCCAGCTAGAGCTAGAGAATGAAATGGGACAAAATTAGCAGTTGCTCTTGTCAAGTTCTTTCCATTGGAATTGACTGAATGGACGATAAACCATGAAATGGACGACCTGCCACTACAGAATGGTCATTAACTAGCTTTCACTTTCACGTTCAATTTTATTTAATATATTTTGACTAGGATTTAATGCTGCAAAAAAGAAAGAATTTTGGGGTCACTTTATGGAAGGGATTTTAATAAAATTCCTTTGCATTCTTCATCTTTTGGACATAGTTTCACTCCACTGCTTGATGCTCAAATGCGTACGCCGGGGTTGATAATTTTTTTGTTTTATCCCTAACCCCCTATGGTGCAAGCAAAATCATATTAAAATTATTAGATTTAGGACTGTTGGGGTTAATAACAACAAATTGCAGTTCTTTTTTCAGTTTTATTTCATTTACTTTTTAAATGGAGTGTTAAGTAATGAACACAAAGTTGTACTTTCCTAATACTTCTGAGGACAATGCTTTGTGTTTCCTATTGTTCCTTTATTTAAAACCCTATAGACTAAGCACATATTTTTACATCCGAGGACCGATTTCAACAAAAGACTGACTTGCGAGGACAAGAAAGGTTTCTTTGTATTTTCTTTCTCCTCTTGTCCTCGGACGTATATACAGAACATGTACTTTGAACAGTGATGATTGACTTCAAGAACACGCATATTTAAATAGGGCAGCAATCCTGGTCGGATCATTACAAATTCAGTTTGTATTCTCTGTTTTGACATAAAAACAGGATAGAGGTCAAGAAAAGCCTTTGTTGCAGAATAGTATTTACCAACGGCACTCACAATTCCCTCTTCCCCAAAGCATTATTGAACTAAAGCCAGGGTTGAAATAATGTCAGATTTTTGGATCACACATCTGATTTGTGTGATTTATAGCAATATTTTAAATTATCATTAATTTCAGAATGTTATATTAAAGCGATTTTTGAATCAAAGAACTGTTAATAGGTTTACACTCAAATCAATCAAATATTCTAATAATCATGATAAGAGTAATAACATCAGGTTTTTGGATCATATGTCTAATTTTTATGACTTAAATGGATTGTGTTAATTACAAAAAGTATCATTAATTTCAGATTGAAACCAAACGAGTGTATATTTTTTGATCGCATATATGATTTTTTTGCTCTAAATCAATTTTGTTAATAAAAAAAAAGTATCATTAACTTCAGATTTAAATCAAACAACCTGAGGTGGCACACACACATGATTTCAGAAACTGTGAAGGATAAATAGTATCAAATATGCATTTGTCCCATCCGGCAAGAAAAATGAGAATACAAAATATGTTTCTAGATACTGGGAAAATTGCTTCAGAACACATGAAGCATTTTAAATTGATGCGTTTCTTGTTTTACCCTACAAAAAGTGATTTCCATTGACATTGTATTATAAGTAAAGCTCTGGCTTTGATACAAAACCAGTAAAAACTGACCGATGCAGGCCTTAGATTGATCCCTGATTGACAAGACGGCGGTTGCATCTTGCAATGGCCGGATGCAGCCTCCCCAAGGAGGTTGGGAGCATCCTCACACGAGGTCAAGTGAGGAGCTGAAAGCTTTGTCGTTCTAATTTCCAGATAAAAAAAAAGAAAGAAAGCGGCAAAAAAATATACAGAGACTCGTGAATCTCTGTGTATGCACAGTACACATTTCGCAGAAACCAGGACGCGAGGACTGAGGGAGTTACAGAACGTGATCTGTTTCTCAATTAAACAAATCCTCTTTTTGGGGCCTGGTGCATGGCGAATTGGCTACAGTATAAGGATAGTTGACTGTGGGGAGAAATGTCAATAAACGGAGTGGACAGGGAACGGGGCCTTATTGCGGAGTAGATCGAGTACTGGCATGATTGGAGTGGTCGGATATACACATCGTTTGCATGGCGATGTGACAAAATGTAGACATTTAAATAATGAAAGTGGTTGTTTCATAATGCATATTTCGTACCGAGTTTAAAAAGTTCATTTCAAGTAACCTTACTTTAATTTCAGAATGCCAAAATTGTTATTTTTTATGAATTCTGTTCTGCCATATATAGAACAGTGTGTGCCTTTTCTTGCAATTAGCAAGATATAATGCCACCAACATAGAGCAAGATAACCTATTCACAGGTGTGGAATCAATTGCCCCCCAAAATGTGGACTCTGAATTAAACTAAAGTTGGTAAATTGTGGGGCAGTATTTTCTAAAAAGTCTGTGGTTTTTCAAATGATGGTTGGCTGACTATCGCTGGAAATTGATACTGAAATTCCACTTTTCTTGAAAATGGCAGCACACCATGATTTCACAGGATGCTTGAGACTATTATTTACTTACAGTCAAGTACGGTATTTCATAATATATCAGTAGTTTTGTTTTTTGATGTTAGCAAATGATGTATATTACCTTTTAAACAGGCATTGTGACTCTTCTAAGTAATCAGTGATTTCCATTCAGATTCTTGATAATACTTTGACTGGAATCAGTTTATTGGCCAATTTGCCTAACGACTTCCCATTCAACAGGTAATAACTCACAATTCCACCAATGCGTACTTTGTCCCGCGTCTGTGCTCGTTTCCTGTGCCCTTTGTACACACTCGGTGCTTGAATATATATTGTCTGAACAAACTAATGCTCTTTAACTTTCTGTTGCCGGGCAACATGTTTTCTTGAATTGGACTAGCTGTGGGTGAAGAAAATCCTAGTAATTTGTTGAAGTGATGCCGTAATCTTTTGACTTTAGCTTTTTGTGGTTTTGTTTTGTGTTGATGGCTTGATACTGATGGACTTTTAAAAACGCTTTCCAGATAAATTTGGGGCGGTCAGGTTTTTGTTGATTTTGCGGATTTTTTACTTCTATCTCAAATGAGTGGTGAAGTTTAAGTGTTTTACAGATCTGAGTAGCCGTTTTTACCTCTAAGTTACGATCAAAGGTGGTAGGGTTGGCGACATTTTGAATTGCCAACCCTACCACCCTTACGGTTTTCCTGGGCCCAGATCTGAATAGAGGATAATTCTTCAACAGATTGCAGAGAAATTATCCCAATTTTCAGACCTACAGTAGGGGTAGATCCAGAGGGGGTGGGGGTGGAAGGGGGGTGTCAAAACCACCCCCTGCTCGTTGGCAATTATTTAGTTTTATATATTTCTATTTAAAAATATTTTTTGGTAGCTTGTAAGGGCCTATGCCTAAAGTACCATAGCAAACCAGAAAAGGAAAGAAAAGCAAAGCAAATCCATGCAAAGGTCTTATTTTGCGTGTATGGGCAAAAACAAAACGGAGGATAAATGGCGCCACCAACATTGAGAAAGTGTTTGTCCGCATTTAGCAATGTAAAAAGTAGCAACTAGACCAACACTGCACTGCCCTGCAAAATTCTCACGGGTTATCAAATGTTTAGAATTTGTTTTTCTCTCCTAATTGACCTCCAAGCCATAAGATATCTTTGTCTGTTGGTCAGTTGTTACCCCCATCCAACCTTTGATTTCTATTCCTGGGGACTTTGACCGTTAATCCCCCCCCCCCCCCCCCCCCAACTCACTCTTTCAGTCATGTGCCTGTAGTACCGAGGTACCCAGAAAGCCACTCGTCTAAATTCAAATGAGAGGCGCTTGAATATTTCATCCGGGCTGACCAGCAGTGTTGGGTATTGTTTCTAAATGACCTGGCCAAAGTTGATCCTCTCCGTCACCCCCCCCCCACCCCCACCCCCCACCCCCCCTGAGAGTCACACAAGGGGAATTCCCATGTTCCTTTTTTCGTTTCTCTTATTTGTATTAAGCACTCGGGAAACAGATGCATTGTGGGATTCTGATTACACTTGGTCGCCCCCCCCCCCCCCCTTCCACAACTGTTAGGGTTGGTGTTTAGCTCGGACCCTTACGTCCGAAATCAATCTCCAGCAATCCCTGCCCGGAGGGTAAACAAAATTAGTGACAGAAGCTCTACAGCCGAGATTTGACCGGAGGTCTTGATTAAAAGCTTTGCCGAGTGGTGGCAGAAAATCCCTTGAAATTTGATTTTGATTGGACAAGTTGTCGTCCGGGGCTGCAGTCTGTTTGGTCATCAAGATGACAGGTTTCTTTTGTGGAGGGGGGGGGGGGGAGGTAGGGAAGGTGGGGGTGACACAGACACACTGGTGACACACTGGTGACTTTAATTTCCTTAGAGACTTCGGCAACATGCTCTAAATGGAAATTTCTTATTCTCTTTTAATAGACATTGAAAGTCTCACGGTCTAGTATTGTTTTAAATTTTAGCACGCCTCTTAAAGCAACCGAGCTCTTTAGGTCTGAAAATTGGGATAATTTCTTTTGTATCTACTGAAGATTTGTCCTCTATTTAGATCTGGACCCAGGAAAACCGTAAGGGTGGAAGGGCTGCCAACCTAAAATGTGGCCAACCTGAACATGTCCAGCACCCCCCCCCCCCTCCCCTTTTAATAGATTTTTCCCTTTGCTGCTTTTCCCCCTCTAGAAAAATCCTGGCGAAGCCCGTGGCCCCGTGCTTGTATTCCTGTACTGGTCTTTTCTCTTCCTCGTGCTATTTGTCTCTCTATTTTGATGTAAGATGGCCCTGCCTTTTTGACACTGATGTTTCACTCTGAGAATTCTGCCATTCTTCGGATGTCCTCTTTTATCCTGAGGCTCCTGTAGTGCCTTATTACTACCTTCAATCCCAAATGTAAATCCTTTCTTAACAGTGTTCCCGGAGAACGCAGTTGTAAAAGATGTCCTGCTTTGTTCCATTGAACCCGTCTTTTCTCTTCTCGTGATAAGCCCTTTCAATTTTCACTTCCTTGACTTCCTTGAGGTTTTTTATTTTCTTCGGAGCTTGAGAATGCCGATTCTGCTGCAGCAGGCTCGCTGATTTGTTCCCCTCCCTCGGGCACCGTAAACCCCGGGGGGCAAGGTTCTGGATAAGTTTGCTCTAGCTTTTCATTTTTCTCGGTCCTTTCTCTGCTCTGAATGTGAAAATGCTGCTTGGCCGTTTCTCCCCTACTCAGCTAGGCCCAGAGGCTCTCACAGAAAACAAAAAGTTTGCAGAGAGCTTTTCTTCCATTGCTCTCCTTTTTTTCTTTCTGACTTGACAAACCACTCGGGTTGCTTCGGCCTTTTGAAACTGAGCAGCAAGGCCGGGCCAAAAATTCTGCCCAAAGCTTTTTTTGTGATCGCCCTGGCTAGTTCAGGGCCGCTAGGAACTCACAGAGAGAATCGTGGACATTTTACTTGCTGTTGAACTCGCTCTTTACGTCTTCCATGAAACCCCCTTGTGAGTTTTGCTACCTGTCAACTTCGATCCAAAATGTTCTGAAGCTCTATGGATAGGGTTGTGGCTAGAGGGATATAATTTGATGTTTTTTGTCTGTTCTGCAGATTGATGTATTGTACTTCGTGGGAAGCAAGATAGATCTATAACAGATATTTGTGCACAGTTTAAACCCCAACCAACCGGTTACCCTTTTCCAAGAACCACATGTGAATCTGCCAAAATCCAACACTTTGAACCAATTTGAGAAAAATTCTGTCAGGATGGAAATGCCATGCCCTCCTCAGTTTTATCAGTTTGTAAACAATTTCCAAAGTGAACAAAGAAAACGGGCAGGAGCAGGATTTGAACCGGCGACCTCCAGAATGCCGTACAGGTGCTCTACCAACTGAGCTATCTTGCCCCATGTTGGCGGTCTCCCAAATTGTCAGTGTCTTTGTTGGGGGGGGGGGGGCGCTGTAATTTGTAAAATAACATTTTTGACATATGATAAATTGACACACGCATGTATGGAACTTGATAATTGCACAGAGGTTAGGGAGGAGTGGTTAATCTGTGGTCGGGCCAGGCCTTTGAAAAGCCTAGCCATGCCCGGGCCTTTTGGCTTTTACTCTTGCTATTGTGAGCCACAAATCACCTAACAATAGAGCATCAACTAATCAATAAAGCCTGGCCTCTGCCAGGCCAGACCTGGTTGTAGCCCCTCCCACACTAATCTGTACCAATTCATGGTGGGATCAAAAGATGCCTCAGCTGTCAGTCATGTCTAGGTGAACCAATGGGAGCTGGCTGGACTCTAGAATTAATGGCAGTTTATTGTGTACAATTAAGGGATTATAGAAGCCCAAAGGCCTGGGAGTTCCAGGGGCTTGGCCAGGCTTTTCAACAGCCTGGCCTGATGACCACAGATTAACCACTCCACCCTTAATAAATTCTGGAAATATTAAACAGAAGAGATGAAACTTTAGGGAAGAAATTGCCGACTTTAAATCCAGCCGAGTTATTCTACTTCAGGCAAACAGACCGTGTTCACCCTTTGTGCAAAGAATATTACTGTAGTTCTGACTACTAAGTACTATTAATAGCATAAACTATTTAAAAAAAAATTAAATTCTGACCCAGGACCCTAATGTAAGAATTTGAATAGACAGATCAATTGTGATTATTTTTTTGTGATTAGATTTTGTCAACTAGAATGCTGCCCAGTGCTCCATTGTGAATTTGAAATGAAAGGGAAAAAAAGACGTGAGCTTGGTTTCTCCCGCACAAGGAACTGACATTTCTTTAGTATTAGATCGATTTGAAAATATAATAAATCAGTCCGTGTCGACCATCAAAATGAACCTGACAGATTCGTGTATTTGTTTTTGTCTCGAGAAAACTCAAATCCGGGATCACTGTGCCGCAAATGCCCCTCCGTAAGGATCCCGCGACAGAATTTTCCATCGGCACAGAGTTTAAAATCCGCTGATTGGTTTCTCCCCTAGGTGAATTTCTGCGGTCGTTGACTCTTTGACGGACAAGCTGATGGGATAGGGGGGGGGGGGGGGGGGGGTGATGAAGAATATGAGAAATAAAAATGATACTAATTGTTCAGAATTGCTTAATTTGAGCGTTGTGGCACGGGTTTTGACATTTTCATCCAAAACCGACGGTTTCAATCGAGCTCCTGTAATAACAATGTCGTAATTACGCGCCGCACAATGGTGAATGGTAACATTATACGAGCGGCATCGGATGTCTTTCAGAGTTCAAGATCCAAAGTGTGTTGCCATAGAGTTAGGGATTACCCTGAAAAATTGCATTTTTCCCCCCTGCTCAAATATTTGAGGTAGGATTTCCGTGCAGCTGGGGATATGGCCGACTGTAACCTGAGTGGGGGGGGGGGGGGGGGGGATTTATCACGTCTTTGTCTAGTTGTCATGTCCCCGGTGAATATTTGTGGATGTCACGATGCCGTAAATTAACATTCAAAGTAGATATTTATTGTCTTTTTGACATCCTTAAGTTTACATGAAAATGCAGTTTTACAAACATTGTTTGTAATTTGTAATATTGACAGAATATATTAACGACATTACAGAATATTAATGTTGACAGCAAGCAGAACAAGAAGAATTAATTTGCTTAAGATAATAAACGTACTTAAACTCTAACAAAATAACATGCAATGTGTTTGGATTTGGATGCTATTGAAGTGGTAAAAAAGAAAGCTTGTCTATTAAATATGCATGCAATTACACAAGTCGTGTAACACGATGTGACACAATTCTTGCTTTCATAATTTTTTATTTTTTTCCAATTGAATTAGAAGGTATTGTTTCAGCAGTACGGAAAGTAATTGACCTCGTTTATATCTATATACATGTACCCAGGACATCCGCACCTTGCCTGGCCTAATGGATTCCAATTTAGCCATGACCCCTAACCCAGTTTAACAGGCTACTTACCAATTTGCGCGTTAATGGTGCCTCCAGATATCCTACACATTACAGGTCACAGAGATAGGGAAGGGGGGGGGGGGGGGGGGGTGGTGGGGGTTAGTATAGTGTTTAGACAATCCAGCACTGCTGTAACCATTGATGCAATTTAAAGTGTCGACAGGGGCATTTTGAATTGGCTTGTTGGAGCCCCATAGTCGTAGCTGTAAACCTCGCTGTGTCCCTCCCCCCCCCCCCCTTCCATCACCTTCAGGGCTTGAATTGCACTGCATATACTACCAACATGCTCAGGGAAGCTTACAAATAAAACCTGACAATTTTCAATTCGGCTGGTTTTTTTTCTCCCCCTTCTGTATCAGGCGAGAATTATTATTGGCTGGAGCGTTAATTGTGTCATTGTTGGTCCGTTGCAGTGTGTAATTGAGCCAGCCTGCAGCAGATTTACAGTATTTTTCATGCATCTCTAATTTTATGCTCCTTGCTAACATTCTGCCCGCCTCTCCCACCTCCTGACTTTTAACTAGATAGCCATCGGAATGAAGATTAGGTGAGAATTTAAGTGTGGGAGGAGCTTGAAACGAATGCCAGGGGGGGAGATTTGTCAGGATTTTTCCTGATTTCAGGGTTTTTTTGGTCGGGATTTTTTTTTTTTTACTTATTTCAGAATTTTTACAGAATCTCTTTTCAAATCTTGAATTCCTGAGGTGATACCTCCTAAAGGTGTTTTTTACCCTGTAAAAGTGGATATAGACTAATAGAAACGGGTATTTTGAGGGGTGCCTTTCGGCAAATACAAACCATAGACCCTACGTTGCTCTGGGGTCCTCGGTGACTTCCAAACACTAGATTTTGTAGATTTTTTTTTCATTTTCTGCCAATCTCACCCCAGGAATGGTGTCGTTACTCGGGGCATGAATATCCACAAATATTCACCAGAATTTCCTGCTATAGTACGTGGTAATTCTTTTACCAGGAAATGTGGGCCAGTTTAAAACTACATGTCGGTAGAACATATTCTTACAAACAACTCGGATCCATTTAATTTAAAAGAAAGTTCTATAGCCACTCGCTCCTCCACTGAAACAAGGCTTAATTCAACCTTTTTTAAACCCCCCCCCCAAAAAAATTTTTTTTTTTTTTAGGGGTTGGATGCGGAAGGGCAAAACAAAACCTCACTGTTGAATTTGATTCATTCATGCTACATGTAACAGATTACCGTAATCGGTATATAAATCAAAATGGACAAATCATGTTGCGCTACGAAACCATCCGATCCCGCCTACATAATGCTTCACACACCATACCATTGATTATGAACATACCGGCCCCCAGCATGCACTGCTCGCTGTATCTGTCCATTATAAACTGCCTGACTGGCACGGGCCGGTTCATCATCTCGCGGGCCTCATGCAAATAAGGAGTGACCCCCAGCTGCCGAGTGTTTACCCGCAGGCAGGCCGTGGGTTCGTTCCTGGTCTGAATTTTGTACAAGCTTGTGTCGTGGAAGTGTTGGTCGATCAATCACGAAAGCCCAATGACCAGTTAACATATTGGCCAAGTGGGCCAATTTTATCCCCGCGCTGGTAAATGCGGGGAAATGTTTTTACTCTGAGAAATGTCCAAGGCGATACAAGGTTTTACAAGAGGTTATTTTGTTATTGACAAATTTTTGCCCTTGCCTATGTGATGTCTACCTCTGCATATTCGGTGCTGTCCGAGAACCTGCGGGAAAAGAATTCATGGGCTTTACTCAGGTGGGACTCGAACATACAACTTCCCGCTTCCCCCCTTCAACCTCCTATAGCTTCCATCTTCTGAAATTAATTGAAATTCCAATTTTTTTCCCAGTCCATATTTTTAAAATTGTGGACCCTTGGGAATTTTTTTTCAACCTCTATTTGCTACAGATTTTTCGGTCGAAGAATAAAAAAAAAAAAAAGTCTCACTGTGCTACTGCAATCATGTCATTTCCACCTTTAGGTTTCTCACTGTGTCTGTCAGCCACATCCAGTCAGAGCTCACTCGCCCCTACCATCTATCACCGTGTTTAGGACTTTAATTTCCCCTATGCCATATGCACTCCTCAGTCCTCCCCCCCCCCCCCCCCCCCCCCCCCCCCCCCCCGCTCTGTCGGTGCAAATACTCATAGCCCCAACCTGCACATGCACTTCCGTCTCAGAAAAACTGAAATTCATCTCCGGCTAGAAATCCAATATTTATTCTCGGCATTTTTTTTCCATCCCGATCTCTTACAATTTCATCACTGAAATGCCAGCTACCCCATAGACCTTGACTTTTCTTAATTTCCTTCAGTATTTCACTCACCCCTTTTACACTTTTGCTCTCGGTTTTGTCGCTGCCCTTTCTTTAACTCACTCCCAATTTGCCCATCTTTGTTCTGTCAATCTGACACCCCCCCCCCCCTTTTTTCTTGGCCACCTTTTATGCACCACTATATGAAAGCCTTTTCAAGTTATCCCCTTCTTTGATCCGTTTATGAAATATTATTCCCATCCCGAAACCAGATATTATCCCGTGGAATTTGCTTTGTGCCATCAAGCGTCTGGCCACAAATCAATTGTAAGATCTGTGAGTAAGATAAGGTGTCATCTTTTTATAATACAGCATCACCTTTGTACTTTAATTTATCCGCAACGTACATGTACACGCACTCCCATCGATTTGGCCTCCTCTCTCCTAATACTCGCCTGCTTGTGTTTGCTGTCGTTTTGTCATTGTCTCTTGGTCATGTGACCTTTCACATGTTCCCATGTCACCACATAACCGGGTTGTTTGATTTAAATCACTCGATTTAAATCATTCGATTTAAATCATTCGATTTAAATCACGAACAAAATAAAAAGAAATCACTAATAAAAATCAAGTTTTGATTTTTTTTTTATTTCTGTTAGTTTTTTTAATGTAAAAAATTGACTTTCAATGATGGTTATTTAAATTGACTTATTTGAAACAAATGTTTTATGCAAATGGTACGATGGTAAAAAAAAATTAAAAAAATCGATTTAAATAAAAAAAATCTGATTTAAAAAAAAAAATCATGATTTTTATCAACCCTGCCACATAATGGCTAGAATGTAGCCAAGTTTGAACATTGAGATCATGTTATCACAGCTGTCGACTAAACACATCCAACAGCCAATTACAGGAATGCGATAGAAATGTAAAATAAAATTACACTAGCATAAATATAACTCCCTAGGGCATGTGGAAAAATCATATTAAAACGGGAAGATTCTGGACTGTTAGGGTTAAATATTAAAGCCATTCTATATTAAAGAATAACAAATATATAAATATATTAAAACAAAATTATTTATTAAAATATGAACTCGGGTGGTATAGGGGTGGGGTTAGGAGTGGGGGGGGGGGGGGGTGGGGGTTTGTGGTTTGCAGTGGGTCTGGGACTAGGGGAAGGGGTGGAAAAGAATACTGGCATGGATGACATTTTTGGGGATGGAGGAATATTTAAGAACAAAATATACAGTAGCTGGGACAGAAATAAACTTGAATGAAATGAATAAATAAATAAATTGATAATGGATACATGTAAATACTGAAACCAAAGATGGCATAGCCATTGAAATAAAAAATATAATACACAGGTTTGACGAATCCTTGGTTTTATTTCCAGAAAAAAAATCCAACTGAAATCATCAAATGTGACAGTCGGTCGTCACTTTAAGATTAAAAAAAAATAAAAAATACCAACAGATTTTCACATCCCTTCTTGCGATACGAAATTCAATTTGATATCTCGGCCTGGCCAGCTAGTTCTGGAGACATTCTGACCGTTCCTGCTATCCCGATCCCAAACTCCCCAACCCCTTCGCTGGTCTCCTTGGGAGGTTTCGCACTCAAAGCCCTTATCTCCAATCTTTTAATGCACCCCAGTACCCGAAAATGAAACTCGATGACACGTCCGGAATTGAAATAGGACACAGCTCATCTGAGAGAAATCATCTTCAACCCCTTCTCTCCCCCCCCCCCCCATTCCCCTCACTCTCCCGAGACTGCCGTTAGGATGATAAGGCAAGTGCATTTGGGGTGTCATCGTGGAGAGGGTATACAGTACCCTGGTGATGTTGTGACAGGCTGGCTCGGTGTGTACACGGGGCTCTGGCCTACGTGGTAATTACCATATTATATGATGGGTGGGCATCACAGGCTGGATCTGGCTGTGTCCAGTTTTGCCGGGAATGCATGTTAAAGGCACCTTGCAACCAATAGGCAAGCAATGGATTGAATATGCACAGGAATGCGCATAAAGACAACAACCGGCCAGGTGGTCTTTTTTCAAACCGCCGTCATGGCCGTATTGAAGAGGTTGAAACAACACGGGCATCTCCAATGCTTGTTTTCATTTGAAGTAAAAAGAAGGTAGTTTTCAGTTTCTTTTCAATTTTGTCATGCAGGAGTTCACAAGAGGGCACCCGCAAGTGTGCAATTTTCGTCCATTTTCGTCTGTTGCATGATCCCTTTCAAGACCAGTGTGATGTACCTCGCATTGCACAAGGCAAATTTATAAATGAATATCAGGAAAAAATTTGAACCGAGTTGGGACATTCTTGTGTCCCCACAACATTTTTGGCCCCACAACATCTATCATGGGGCTTCTGTCATGGGCCCCACAACTATGAAACAATGTATTACTGCGTTTCTCTTCTTAGATTTACTTTCCGGCACAGTTTGTTGCCATTAGTTATTCACGTTTTGAAATAAAGCAGACGTCCTGAAAACGCATCCTCACTGATAGGGCAGACTGCCATGCAGCGAATCATGCCATGCATTTTGTAAGAGCCCACTTTAATATTTTACAGACGGGATGATGTACCGTTACGGCTGCTTGCGATTTCAATCTTATTCCGGTCGTTTTTTTCGTGGCAGAAAGTTTGGCAAGTGCAGTGTAAGAAAACAGTGTAATCCAAGAAGGTGCCCCTTTTACCCAGCCATACTGATTTTGTTTCTTTAAGTCCAAGAAGCACCTGGGAGGAAGATTGAGGTCATTCTTTTCTTTCTTATTCTCCCGCAGTCCAGGATGTAGTGCATCTCTAGTTTTTTTTTCTCTTTTTCTTTCCATCTCCTTTGCCCGCAAATCCTGGCCAAAGCTTTGTTGGTGTTTGGAGTGAAAATACCGGGCAGCCTTTTGGCCTGCCTAAAGAATAACACAGCATCAGTGCGCAGTCCGAGCGGAGGCATGCAAACTGTTTGCAGAAACAACATCAACTCTGTCTTGGTTGTCATGGTGATGCTTGCATCCCCCCCTCCTCTTCCTTAGTCTCTTCCCGGACGAGTCACTACCTTCAGTGCTGTTCGGCTTGACCGGATAATCGATATTTCTCGCCCCTGGGGCCCCCAGCAGATTTATCATAATAATATCCCATTTCAGAACGTTGTTGTTGTCAAAAGAGAATATTGATGAAGGAATAAAAAAAAATCGCAGGGTTGCGCGATGTTTAAATCCGGGATCGCTTTGGACAGGTTTCGTCACGGGGCTTTAATTGGACTGCTTTTGTTGAAATGCATCAGCAACCAGATATCTGCAGAGTGCAGACTGTGTTTAAAGTATAGGTATCTTGTCCAATATATGGTTTTAATTTTGTTTTAGGATGTACAGATACATGTTATGACCAATCAAGGTACCTTGTGATACTATTGGCCGTTTGTGAGGTTGGGTTGAAAAATCATGTACCAATCAACCACAACTCCCATGGTAAATATCCCGTCAATGTCTTGAAATATGTGGCTGGTGAAAATTTCTTTCGGTGGTGAGGTGCGGCTGACTAGGACAAGTCTAACAGGTTGCCTTAAAGTTCAATAAAGGGTGATTCTCTCCCCGTCAGCGAGAAAGTGATATTAAAATTTTAAACCGCACACTGCATGGTGTAATCCTATCCGTGGCCTGGTCTCGGCAATGAATAATTTATGCCGAATTGAAGGTACATATCGAAAGAAAAAAGAAACAGTAATAAGAAAAAAGATATTGACCCCAAAAGCGTGTATTTAATTTGGTTTGCATGGAAGGCTTATTGTCTGCTGCGGAACCGAACCAGGCTGAATTACAGCGTCTTGGGCAGTTTGACAATACTCGCATTCAACCTCCGTCCTCTCACCCCCCCCCCATGCTGCATCTCAGCGACTTGACAAATCCATGCCTAAGGCGAAGAGCAAGATGGTGGCTGCCTCCTCAGGGATGGTTGCCCTGACAACCGCAGATCCATTCTTTGCCCTGACCTGGAGTGCATACGGGAAGAGAGAGAGACGGCAAGAGCAGATTGCATGATGTGGCAGATTTCATCCGCTGTTACCAGGCAAAACCGAGGGTTATATGAGAGCAGGGACCCGGGCTTTGGGATGTTAGTGATGTAATTACACCAGGAGAGTAAAAAAAAAAGAAGAAGAAGAAGAAAAACTAGAAAATGTGGTTAGAGTGGGACTCGGAGGATTCGGTCACAACACTTCTCCGGAGTGTCCTCGTTACAAAACCCAGGATTGCTTGCACCGGCGGTGTTGGGCCGCGCTTTGATAAATTGCTCGGCATTAATTAGAGAGTTTGCAGGTTGCGATCGGCTCACCAGTCGAAAAGTACAAGTAGAAAAATACATGGTTGTAAGTCGTGGCCTTTCAATTTTTTATTTATTAATTTGTTTGGGGGGGGGGGGAGGGGGGATATCAGCAGGATCTCTTTGTAAGGCAAAAAATAAACAATTATTAATCAAGTTTTTAATTTTACTAAAATGATGTGCATGGATTTTATATTAGTTATCTCACGAGCACGAGTGGAACACTGAATAATGTTGTGCATCCGTGTCCTATATGCCACGAGACCGAAGGCCGAGTGGCATATGGGACACGGACGCACTACAGTTTCCGTGTTTGATGGTCGCTCGTGGGATAACAAATTTATCTTCAAGCAAACTTGACGCACAATATAGATGGAATACGCAAGCTGAACACAAAACCGGAATGTACAACACGCGCGCGTATTCATAACAGTTTCTGTGTTTTGCGTATAGAGCAATACGCAGAGTGCGATATAGACCGTGCAATATGAGATATTATCGCACTGTCAGTTGCCATGGATCAACCAATCGGGATCGAGGATTCAAGTTTGCTTGAAGGTAATGGAACTTGTATGCGTGAACGTGTTGGGGTATTCAAACCGCGGACGAAAAATTCCTGAGAACAAAAGAGAACAATATCGTCCACGATTCCCAGCGAACGTCCGTGATTGAGATCGTATACAAAACCTATGGGAGCCTTCCGAAATAGTTAGAGTACAAACAAAAGAGGGAACAATAGGACGTCCGCGTTCGACGGTGGGTACGCGTTTGGGTGAGTTTGTATATGCCGGAAATCGTGGACCTAGGACAAAAGAATTCGGGCGTAGACAAAGGGGTCCACGTTTGACCTAACGTCCACGATTGAAAATCGTGTACAAAACCAATGGGAGGCCTTCCGAAAAAGTTAGAGTATAAACAAAAGAGGAACAATGGGAGGTCCACGATTGCACCCGTTTACATGACTGGGTGTGTGGATGTGTGTATACTTTTAGGTGTTTGTCTCGTTTTGACTGGGTGTAATTTAGACTCTGATTGTCATATCCCTGTCTTTAAGTAGTCTTATAAAGCATTAGGGACGAATGCAGAATTGAAGCGGCAGTAACTCAAGGTTGACCTTGGGGTTGTATAGGGTTTGAGTATTACCATGAGCCATGAGGTACTCAGTCAAACACCGCCTTGCCCCAGGGTTGAACCTCGAGTTACCCCTTCTTTAGTTCTGACCCAGGGGTGAGATTTTTCTGGATTTTTCCTGATTGCAAGACTTATGGTGAGACGTCTTCCAGACTTCCGGAAGATTTTATTTTGGTCCTTAGACTGTTTTTTTTTTAATCATTCCAGAATGACCTCGGAAACCTGAAACGGTCTTCTTTTTAATAATTCTGATGACCCTAGTTTTTTGGAATTTTGAATCCTATCTTTTTAGTAGAAAATACAGTTTTCTTGGGCATTTTTTCAGCAACGCCATACAAATCAAATGCCTCTGAATGTTTCATGGGTTTTTCATTTGCCTCAATTCCCCCCCCCCCCCCATAATCTATCATATATCTTTGTATACATCACAGAGCATCCAAGTTGTACATTATAAAATGAGTTTGCTAATTGAATTGCTGGTCATTTGAAAGGTATTTCCGAATCATATTCCCCCCTTTTTTGTAACTTTCAAAGAAATTGATTTTTGTGTGTCTTTAATTGTGTGCGAAAAGATGAGATCCCATTTCTTTATAGACATCGAGAAGGAAATTGAATTTTTTTGTATCAGGCTGGCGGCGCGATAGGTTTTGAGCACAATTGAGTTTTGTGTTCATCATACAATCTCGAAGAAAAAAAAGTGACCGTCTTCGGTGCATTGCATTTAGTGAACTGTGCAGTTGAATACGGGCGCATTTCCCATCGCGCTGGACAGGCTGATATTGCAAAACCACATTGATATTCATGGTGGGGTTGTTAAGCTAGGACAAGTCTGGACAAGTACGAATTGCTGAGAACATTTTTTTTTTCTTTTATGCCTGAACTTTCCCTTGGCATCTTGCCAATCAACCGCTCTGGTTGTTCTGCACTTCTTCTTTTTTTCTTCTTCTTCTTCTTTTTTTTTTTTTTTTGCAAGGGACGTCTGCAGGTTTCTTAATAGCACTTAAAGCTTGCAGCATGAAATAAAATGGTTTGTCGGGGATGCTTCTTGTTCTTCCGGCCTACAACCGTGATGCGATCGGAATATTTAACCTGAAAAAATCCAGTGCCCGCGCATGATGGGGAGCGATGTTCGGATGACACAATGTATACTCGGGCTTAATGACTTCTCCCGGCTTGGAAGTAATCTTATCAGCCCTCGTTAAGTGCTGCCGCCTTTAAAGAGGCAATGGGCTCCAAGGAGGGCAATATCGAAGGCCAGTGGTTCTTTGTCTTATTTCCTAATACTCTGTAGGTACAGTTGCGATAAAACGGTTTACATACATGTACATGTACACTTGGGGGGAAAATATTTCAAAACAATAGACTGTTCCTTCAATAGCGAGTTCCTAGAGGAGTTGAATTTTTATTTCTATTTTTTTTAATTAATTTTTTTTTAACTGATGTCGCAAAAAGGCAGCCACTGCGTACACCCACCCACAAAACTCAGCCAAATTTTTGTTGGGCCCCTCCCAAAAAATTTGCAAAAAGAAAGGTTTGGCCCCCTCAAAATTGTGTTCTAGATCCGCCCTATGGAGAAGTTCTGTTTCTTGCAATTTTTGTTATTGTAAATTCTAAGTATGTCAATAAAAATCATGTTTCAAAAGTCTTTCCTCGTACATGTATGATCATTTGGATTTAGTTCTCAGCTTTGGGAGGAGTCGGAAATTTGTTTGCAGAACTAGCTGCGTCCGTAAACTTTTGTCCACAACTGTAAATTATACCATTCACACCAAAATCCCCCCCCCCCCAAAAAGCAGAATTGTACTGACACATTGCACAGTTGAAGACTTCATAACAATTGGTCATTATAAGGGGTCACAATAAAAATAAAAATTCAGTGAATGGAAATCGGACAAAAATGCAATAACTAAACACAAGAACGCCTGTGTAGGGTAACCAAAAAAGAAAAAACTTAATCACGACGCTTGCTCTGTTAGTGCTACTTGTCAAAACAAAAGACACTAGAAAATAGACGAACAAACACATCAAACCTACAAATACAAAAGCCTGTCACGAAAACCCGAAACAGACGAAAAAAAACAGCAATGACGTAGTCAACAAAACAGCAAGCAGTGGCAAGCTGTAGCAAACGAAACAAGCAACAATGAAAGCAAAAGGACAACCGCATTACAAATGTCAAAGGCACATAAACAGGTAATGAAGAGTGAAGACTGAAAACCCAAAACTGAAAAATGAAAACTAAAAACCAAAAACCAAAACCAAAAATCCAAAAGCCGGAAACCAAAAACAGAAAACCAAAAAATCAAAAACAGAAAACTAAAAACCAAAAACTGAAAACAGAAAACTAAAAACTGAAAACAGAAAACTGAAATCCAAAAACCAAGAACCAAAAACCTCAGACCAAAAACAGAAAACTGAAAACCCAAAACAGAAAACTGAAAACCCAAAACTAAAAACTGAAAACCAAAAACAAAAAACTAAAAACCAAAAACAAAAAACAGAAAACCAAAAACCAAAGACTGAAAACCGAAAACGTTTTTTGTTTTTCAGTTTTTAGTTTCAGTTTTTGGTTTTCAGTTTGTGGTTTTTGTTTTCCAAAAACCAAAAATTAAAAACCAAAAACCAAAAACCAAAAACCAAAAACCACAACAATAACAATATAGATGCAGTTGCACGTGCACTAAAAGAAAAGGAAGGTGTTGATTATTTTGTACAGTGAAGAAATACTTGGTGGAGGAGTCTGTTGGCTGGACAGGCTGTCTTTATCACACCATACAAGCTGCGCACATGTTGCCATAGGCCTGGTGGCGTCTGCTCACCAAGCATAAACGCTTTCATTTTCCCCCTCTAAGCTGCATGCAAGATTGCCTTGGCTCATCCTCACTATCTCAGCAATCTTTTTCTTCACAGTTCACGGTCGTTTGATTATTCCTGGAGGTTGAATACACATTCAAGCTATTTTCAGTCCATTATTCAAGAAAGGTAGAGAAATTAATGTCAGCAATGCATTTTTTATTTGACTTGTTGGAAATCATTTTATTAATATAGTTAATTCTAATGTTTGTCCAGGGTGGCCCATTCACCTGATGGTGGTCTCTTATGAGACCCAGACATAATATATAATAATTAATAAAAAACATTAATTAAATAGTTACTTAATTTAAATTAAGCTGTTAATATTGATAGCTGATTTTGACACTTCACAGAGGTAAATAAGGCCACATATTAGTTCACACAGTCATACTTTCCCAATACCTCCGAGGACAATGCTTTGTGTTTCCTATTGTTCCTTTAATATAACCCAACCCCATAGACTAAGCACATATTTTTACGTCCGAGGACCGATTTCAACAAAAGACCGACTCCCGAGGACAAGACAGATTCCTTTGTATTTTCTTTCTCCTCTTGTCCTCGAACGTATATACAGAGCCTGTACAAATGTACAACCACATCTTTATTACAGTAGAACGCCATTGTAACACACATCATGGGATCCACAAAAAAATTTCACTACAGTGGTAGTTCGTTATAGTGAATAATGGGATGTATTGAATACATCAATTTGGGATCCAAAGAGGATGTTCGTTATAGCCAAATGTTTGGTATAGCGGTGTTCGTTACAGTGAATAATGGTATGTATTGAATACATCAATTTGGGAGCCAAAGAGGATGTTCGTTATAGTCAAATGTTTGGTATAGTGGTGTTTGTTATAGTGAATAATGGTATGTATTGAATACATCAATTTGGGATCCAAAGAGGATGTTCGTTATAGCCAAATGTTTGGTATAGCGGTGTTCGTTATAGCAAAGTTCCACTGTAATGTGTTGTCAGTGAAGTTGGGTGAAATGGTATTTCCATATGGTCTTTTTATGATTTTTATGTTAGACGGTTTTTAGAAATAGAAATAATACCAAAACATTTTAGTTCAGAATTATGCACTTTTGCAAAGAATTCATTTGCCTTGCCTTTTTTTTCTCATACAAGAAATGTGTTGCTTCGAAAAGTCTTGCTTTTAGTAATAACAGGTTACTAGCCAAAACTCCATTTGATTTTCATGCATATTTGAAGGAAAAAAAAGCTGAATAACACGGCTGAGATTTGTCAGTTTTTCCCTGATTTCAGGATTTTTTTTCGGGATTTTAGAATTTTGAAAGAATTTTTTTTTACAATCTGGAATTCCTGAGGTGTTGTCTTAAAGGTGTTTTTACCTATAAAAGTGGATATAGACCAATAAAAATTGATATTTTACGGGTGGGTGCCTTTAGGCAAATACAAACTATATGTTAATCTGGGGTCCTCGTGGATTTTTTTATAGATTTTTTCCGTGGATTTCATGGATTTTTTTATTTTTGGCCAATCTCACCCTGATAACAGTCACAACCAATATACGTCACATGAAAATTTGGTTGGTAATCCTGTTTTCACTACCAAGGAAGACTTTTGATAGTAAGGATATTTTTGAGCTTATTTCCATGAATTTGACTCCTGTACATTTATCTACTATTTTATAGGATGGGTTAAATTCAACCTGATTTTGTGCATGCTTTGATATTTTTCAAACAACCCCCAGTCAGTGACAACTGGAAGTGCAAAATCAGGTGATTAAAAAAAAAGAATGCACCTGAAAAATGTCATACCTGGGGAAAGAAATGCTCGCTTTTTATCGGATTGCCCATGGTCTATTTTCTCTCGAGGCTATAAACTGTGTACATTCAGGAATGCATCAGTTCTTTTTTTTGTATTAGAGGTTTTTTTTGAGACTTGTATTTGCAAGGACGTCAAGAAGGAATGGCTTTTTCTCTCCTTTGCAAATGTGATTGACAGTCAACCCGCTTTTTTGCCCGCGGTCAGGGATTAAATGGATTTCTGCCTTCGAAAAAGACATATTTTTTTTCTGCTGCCCGATGTATCATGTTGGATGGGTTCTGTTTTCAGTGTCTAAGGTGTCAGCAACTGTGTAATCCATCACTAAACCGACTTAACCAATTAATAAGTTGACAGGTATCAGGGACGACATTAAAAGCAAGAGTTTTATTGTCTGGGGCGGTGGTTTAGGCAGCGGCTTCGCAGATCAGGATGAAGCGTCGGGAAAAGTTTGGCATTTCCAGCATGTTAATGTTGTATTCTAGACTGCTTCGAGCTAACATCAATTGTCAATAGACAGTGCGGGTTTGTTCCCTTTTTTTGGGTCTTTTTTTCCTTTGCTTTTCGATCGTAAATCAGATGCATGGTTAAGCCAATCTTGATCATGAAATCTTAATGAATGTGGTAGCGAGTGTGGGAAATCTCTGTCGCCAGTCCTCGCTGGTTTTTTTTTTTCTTTTTTGGCCGTTGTGTGTGCTCGTCGTGCGATCGCACCGAGTGGTGGAGATTGTATAAACTAAATTAAACATTTGGCCGTCATCCCGGGGAATATATCACTCCGACATCATCAGGGTGGATTGGAAGGTGAGTAATGCATCGTGCAGTAATGCCTCGGTTCAATATTTGCCGCGGAGAGTGTCTCTCTTGTATAAACTTTATTCTATTTTGTGTGAGATTTTTTGTTTTTTTTTGATGCACGCCACCGTGTAAATTTACTGTGTCTATTTGGCTAAGGTAGTTGAAATTTTAAAGGTTTTTAATCCACATTCGTTTGTTTCTTTATTTGTTTATTTGTTTAGTACTCTTGTTTATTTGTTTATTCCTCTTGTTTATTTGTTTATTTAATTATTTGTTTATTTGTTTATTTAATTATTTTAATTTATTTTATTTGTTTATTTAGTTACATTTTCAAAGTGAACAAAGAAACCTGGCAGGAGCGGGATTCGAACCTGCGACCTCCGGAACATCGTACCGGTGCTCTACCAACTGAGCTTTCTTGCCCTATGTTGGCGGTCTCCCAAATTAATTGTCAGTATCTTTGTTCAGTGTTTAAGAATTCTGCACTACATTGTACGCCCCGATGGAATTGATTTGCTGAGCGTAATATTAGGCCATAAACAAGTCAAACTCAAATTGACCATGTGATGTGGCGGCGAAGCCAAATTTGCCCGGGCTCGACAAATTTGTGTTTAAAAATGTAATTTAAACTGGGCCCCTTGTGTTCCCAATTACCAGGGACGGCAAGTCCTACAGCAAGTTCCATTATGTCCATCAAAGTCCCATGCCCATTCCCTGTAAAATTTTCTTTCAAACCACAAGGCCCCCCCCCCTCCTAATATTTACTGTTTTCTACTGCGAGTCCCTCTCATGACTCGACTGGACTCTGTCCACCAGTGATCTGATTTACCCCACCGTAATGGCTCCTTCGGATGGAATTCTGCAATTTCCCCCGTTTTGTTTAATGGTAACCATGCCAACCGTTCTAACCTCCGTTAGCATTCAGATGACATGATTAATTATAACCTAATAAGGGTTCCACGGTCGTTAATATGCTAATAAATAAAAAAAAGATAAAGATTCGTGTAGACTTTACGGTTCGGATCTGATCTGATCTGATTACGTGGCCTGCGGCTATCCGTTGAAGCACGGATTCCCCCCCCCCCCCTCTTTCTAATTAAGCAGTGGGAACTAGAAATCGCGGATTGTTCGTTAACAGGAATTTTCACAGGAGGGCCCCCCCTGGGGCATGGAGCGAATGTCGTGAGTGAGGTTATTGCCGGCTAAATCAGGGTGTGTGTGGGCCCGAGTCAATGCCAAATTGCTTGACGATGAGCAGCAGGGCAGAAGGAGGAGGGGGGGGGGGTGGTAGGAAGAGGAAAGAAAAGGAACAAAACGTCCACTGAAACTCCGAATTACCTGAACACACGTATACGTAGCGTATTCGTTATGATGATTAGGAACAAATGGGATATAACTGAGGCCAGCTGTTTCACTCACTCTGTACACACAATTAGTAATTAGATCTTTGCAATATTTTTTTTTTTGCGGACTGTAAGCAACTCTCTGCTTGTGACGCTGACACTTTCTGCCGAACAACTCAGAGTGTATTATTCCACTAAATAATGGTCCTTCTGAAGTGTCACTCCACTGTAGAGACCCTATTTTTTTTTTACCAACGTGACCTGGGGCCAATATCATGGAGCCGCTAAGCACACAAAAATTGTGTAGCACCAAAAAGTCTTGCTGAGTTAAAACAGGTTACCAGCCAAAAGGCCGTGGGATTTTCGTGCTAAGCAATTAACAGCTGAATGGCAGCCACAAGCGATACACTTCACAAAATGTTCATGTTCTTTCAAGTCGAGTCAAGTCTCGAGTCAAAAAAGTCACGCAGCGGGTCCGAGTCAGCAAGTTTGTGTTATGGTCATCATTGGTAATTGCTATCAAGTTACCATTTGGCTACCAGTAGACTAATTTATTAAGCCACCATCCCCCCTGTTGTATTGACCAATGAAAGCTTTTTAAGGAGCTTTCAAAATGAGCAAAGAAAGCTGGCAGCAGTAGAGTTTGAACCTGCAAACTCCGGAATACCGTTATGTAGGAAAGTAAAAGTAACTTTTGTTAATAACCACGGGTATGAAGGCCTGCGTCATGTGGCTGATTCCCTCACTTCTTCCCTTTTGAAAAGTTCGCAGGTTGACTCTGAAGGAGTAATGCCAGATCAATGGAACTTAGCATGCATTTATTTCAACCCTTTTGATAACTAATTGCATTGTTTGTTTCCAGGTAAGGCCGTATTTGGTGGTTCGTAGACAACTATGTAAAAATGGACAAAATGGAAACAACCTTGGCCTTCTTTAGAGGGGGTGAGGATGTGTGTTTCCACTGCATGGATTGCTTCTTTGTCTCTGGCTCAAAGTGATGGACCCAGCACTCATCCTGGGTTAGGAAACGTTCGATGAAATTGGCTGGATCTTCTTCAAAACACTCCAAGTTTATATCCCTTGACATGACCAGCCTGGTGCGCTTTTGAAGACACTGCACCCACCGAGCAGAAACCTTTGACATTCCAAGTTCTGTACTCAGAATGTTCTCAACTCTCTCACGGGAGATTCCAATAGCATGCAATTAGTTTATATCAAAAGTGTTGAAATAAATGCATTTTAAATTTCATTGATCTGGCATTACTCCTTCAGAGTCAACCTATAAACTTTTCAGCCGACCCTCATACATATACTTCCCCAGATTCAAATTTCCGAGTCAGTTTCCCTTGTGGTTTGCTTGATATAAAAAAGGAATGTGAGGTACTTTGATTTGATATACATACGTACATGTATTTTGTGTTGTATACTGTCTTTAAAAATGTTCTTTTTTTTTTGTCTTCTAATGGTTGGCAAGGGTCAGTTTTGTTTCCATGTGAAAGATCTTCTTATCTTAGTTGTCTCGGCACCAAGTATCAGGAATCTTGGATGTCGCTGAAGAGAAACACCCCCCCCCCCTCTGCTGTAAAGTACCTTGTCATACAGATTCAACTGCTGATGTCTACTCACCGGAGTTGATGCACTTGATTCTTGCACAGTTCAATGGACAAACTGCTAAAAAAAAATTGATTGCTATTTCTCACTGCCAAGTCATTCAACTGTATGCACATGCTTTGCTGATTTCAACGGATATGGGCACATTTTCCCCAACAAATACAGGAAGGTTTTTCAAATGATTAATGCAGTGTGTGTTTTTCTGTTTGACTTGAAAATGTTTAACCCCCAAATAAACAAAGTGGTTTCTTTATTATTTTTTTATTATTACTATTTTTTTTAGTGGTGGTGGGGTTGGCCACATTTTAGGTTGCCAGCCCTACTACCCTTGCGGTTTTTCTGGGTCCAGATCTAAACAGGATAAATCTCCAATAGATACCAAAGAAATTAACCCAATTTTCAGACCTGTCGTAGACCCAGGTGCGGTCACTTCCACCGTTGGTGAGATCAACTCACTTCCCCCCCCATTTTCATATTAAAAACATATTATTTTCCCCAGGAGAAATTTTGAAGAAAAAAAAGAAAGAAGTTTAATTCCCTCGTATTCACTTGATAATTTACCCTTGTAAATGGCAACCCTTGAACAAACGTGTCATCGTGCACCTTGTTTTGGTTCAGCATAACATTTGTCGTGAATTTACGAGCGCCCTCCTTGTGCCTTGCACGGGCTGAAGGCCACCACAAACGGCGCGATCAATTACCCCGGCCAGGGCGGGTTGAACTCCGCCAGACTTCTCCTGAATGAGATCCAATTCAATCTAATATTGCGGGGCCGCGCCAATCCGGAACGAAATCAAATGAGGGCTAAAGGAAACCCTGTACAGCTAGGCAGGGCAGGTTGGCCAGCGTGCCTCCGTCGTATCCGCTCACACGCTTTGTTCAACTCTCGCTTGCATTTGCGCTAGATTACATATCAAGGAGCAGCTTTGGTATCCAGATGAAATTGAGCATATTCCACGCTGGCTTTCGTTATTTTTTTCTCCATTTTGTTATTAAAAAAGATTTGTAAAAACTAATCCAGTAAAACTGGTACCAAAAGAAGCAGGAAGAGTTACTCTAAAAGTACATGTGAACAAAGTATTTATTTTTTACTCACACTGTTATAGCTCAAGTGTCTGGTGCACTACCTAGTTCAGAGGATACTGTATTGATAGGGTTTTAACTATTAGAGCAAATTTTCTCCTTTTTAAAAGGTCTTTTCAGCCATACAAAATGTTGATATCGTCAAACAAACCACAAGGGAAACTGACTAGGTGAACAAAGAAAACTGTGGCCCACTTGGACGCTACTAGTCAAAGTGTCCCTTTAAAAGAGTCGATGGTTCATCGCCAGAAATATGAATAAACCGGATGGATTATTAAACAGGCATGATGTATGGATCACGACTGCAATAGTTAAAGATATACGACCCCAGTTGCTGTCGCCACAGTTTACAATCTAACCGTTTTTCTTCACAATTGTTTTTTCTTCTTTCAAATTATACCCCAGGGAATTTCATTCTACACGGGGCAAAAATCTATTTATTTTGGACCGACACCGGATTGGTTGCGACCAAATTTGCATTTTGATTGCCATTTTCTGCCTTCTTTGTGATGCCAGAGCTCATTTTTTTTTTATTGCAAGAGGCACCAGAGATAAATGACGTCTTGGCAACACATAGAATGAACCCCACACAAGCTTTATTACCACTTGGGTACGGTATTTTACGGGAGACGTCGGGGTGTCACGGCGGTTCTGGAAGCCAAGCGAACCGCTACAATGTGTTTGTGCAGTCAAGCGTATCATAAACAATAATCCAACAATGGATTGAAACTGCACAAACGACGGCCAATGGCGTCATCCGGCCTGGTGGCACTTTTTTGTTTTCGTCCACAGACGTTATCCGTACGCAAAGGGTTAAGCGTGTACACATAACTCTTACTTGTAATACAAGTGAATCTGCTGCTCTTTAATAACCCTTTGCGTACGGAAAACGTCTGTGGATGCAAAAAAACAGTGGCACCAGGCCGGATGATGCCTACAGCCGCTATTTGTGCAGTTATTGTGTATATATGTTACTCTTGACTGCACAAACATATTATGGCCGTTTCGCTTTGCTGCCAGAGCCGCCGCGACACCCCGACGTCTCTCGTAAAAAATGTACTCAAGGGGTTAATGATGTCACATGGTGTCTCCTCGTGTGACGTTTATTACATCAGGAAATATTTGTCTACACATCTCTTGTAATTTATCAGCATAACCTTTATAGAAATTAGTTGGATTCCATTGTGTGGTCACTTTATAGTATGAAAGAAGGTTCGTACAATAAATCTTTTAACACTACAACAAAATTTATAATAGCCGTTTCCCTGTTACGTAAAGATTAATTAATTTTTCACGAAATTTCAAATTTCTCAGGCAACTGAAGTTCTGAGGCTACAAAACTTGCCCAAATCTGTCCAACGCCCAAGACACATGTCATGAATAAATGCACAATCAAATTCTAGTCGATACACGGTATGAAACTGGTCATGTAGCAAAAAATGGCCACATTTGATATCCTACCTCATGGAATGACCTATCCAAAAAATACCTCTCCTAGGGGTGTGCATTCACGGGAATCGGGTACCCGTTAAAGAAAGCCAATCCCAAACGTTAACTCTCGGTAATTGCTGTCCATATTGTTCATATAGGTCCGCACATTAATACTCCCGCATCGGTGCATCAATGCAGCAAGATGCAAGTTTTTACAGTGAGCTCTATAGCTTTACGTTGTAAATTGCATTTTTGCAAGCGTCAGAAACGTCAGTCTGTTTTGTTTTTCCCATGTACCCCGGTTTTCATTCTGAAAATTCCCCACAAATGACATTCAAAAACTTTCTTTTTCATTGTCTGTTAATTCGGTTACGGGTACTCGATTCCATAGTCTGGAACCGGTTCCTGACATTAGCGGTCGGGTACCCCACAACTCAAAAAAATATTAAATTTAGTATCCAACATTTGCAAACATCCAAAAACGAAATTACTGAATTATTACAAAATACCGTACAAGCATCCTGTGAGATCATGGCACCTGGTGTGCCATTATATCGTTTTCCCAACGATTGTCGGCCAACAATCATTGGAAATAATCTAGTTCCCCGACCTGATAATTCCCCGACTCCATAATTTGCTCTAATTTTTTTGAAAGTAGGGTCAGGGAACCAGACTACGAGAACAGAATTTGTTTTCTCTCTTTTTTTTCCCCAGCATCTATGCGTACAAAACTTTAAACAGGTCAGTGATACAGTATTTGCAAGCATGCTATAAAATATTTATTTCTGAAAATTACAGCAAAAGCTAATGATGTGTACTACACGTGTAAGGTTTCTGTCCTGACCCCGGCAAACCCTTTATTCATCCGCAGAGGTCCCTTTAAGATACATTCCCCTGTGTTCATTTCTCCGGTCCTTCAACTCTGGGCAGACAAGCACTCATTCAGATTAGCTCTGGGTCTCAGCTTCGTGTCCCGTTGCAGGGCCCTTCAGATTAAAGCGCTGAGGAAATAAAGAGCTTGAACTTTATACAGCTGTGGATATTAGTTGTATTAAAAAAACAAATCCCAACAGAAACAACAAAATGTTCAGGACTGAATTTTCGCTGATAGAGATCAGAATTAATGCAGAAGGAAAAAGGCAAATTCTGACGTCTGTCTCTTGCAGTTTGCATCTTAATTCTGAAGGTTCCCCCCCCCCCCTCCCGAGGCTGGTTGATCGAGAATTGGCATCAAATCTTTTTGAGTTTCGTCAATTTTGAAGAAGAGGCTTAGACTTTTATGAGGTTACGATTTTGAAAGGCGTCATTGAAGACAACACACCAGGCTGTATATAATGTTGAAAAAAATTATGCCACAGGTCGGCTATTTTAGAAAGCGGCTCACAAAATGAGTCACCGTTATTTGGAAATGTTCACCTATTCGATCGTGAAACGATATCCGATCTCGATGGATGAATTTTGATGTACGCATTCATGAAGTCGTGAATGAACTTACGTGTCCCCACAACCTGCTTGCCAACTGAAATGACTTGAAATATATAAATAAATGGATAGGTGGATGAATAATATATTAGACAAGTGGGGAAAATCAAAAGTTGGTATTCGAATATTCCTTGAGAGTCTTCAGTATATGCAGAGATTTTTCACATTTTGATGGCAGTTGTGCAGTTTTTTCCAGAGACGAAGTAAATAACTGGTTTAATATTACAGAACTTTGCGGATCTCCTGACTTTTATTAAAACTGGTATAAAACTGGTTATTAAGAAATATTCCAGTTATTAAGAAATATTCCCACAACCTTGAACCATTTCTGAAACGACCTTGCAGCGCACTGGGTGGGATATTCATGTGATATTTCTCCCAGATATTCACTTGATATTTCCCCAGGTATTTATGTGATATTCCAGCTGGGTTTTTGTGTGCACGATATTTCTCCCGATATTCATGGCTACATCCCCAGATATAATATTTACGTGATTACCTCAAGAAATACACAATATTTTTCCCCATACATTCTTCTGATATTTCCCCCACACATGCTAATTCCACTAGTTATTCCCGTGATATTCCTCCGGGTATTCAGGGGATATTTCCCGCATATACTCCCTGGGCGTGCTGATGAAATATGCAGGGCTGCTTCTTCCTCATCTGCTGATTGTGTACCCAACTAAGCAAACACTTGTTAGAAATCACGTCCGGTAATTTCCCCCAGTCCTCCTAGGGTTGCTCAACATTACCACCTGCAGTCGCGTGCAGTACACCCCATCTACTCTGACCCTTCATGCCACTGCTGTGTTGCAATTGTCGGGGGGGGGGGGGGGGGGGGGGGGGGGTAGGTTAAAGATAACGTGCAATGGATATCCATTTCAATTCTTTTTTCAGGCATTTCATAATGTGTTTAAGGTAGTATACAACATTTACAAACATAAACAAACAAAACGACTGAATTATTACGAAATACCGTACTAGACTGTAAGTAAATAGCAGTCTCAAGCATCCTGTGAAATCATGGCACCTGGTGTGCTGTCGTTTTCAAGAAAAGTGGAAATTTATAACGTTTTCCCCTATGATTGTCGGCCGACAATTGTTGGAAATAGTCTAGTTCCCGTCCTGATAATTCCCTGACATCTATAAATTGCTCTGTTTTGTATAAGGTATGGTCAGGGAACCAGACTGCGAGAACATAATTTTGTTCTCTCTGTTTTTTCCCAGCAATCTATGCACACAAAACTTGAAACGGGTCAGTGTTACGGTATTTGCTAGCAGGCGATAAAATAACCCCTTAATCCATTTATTTCTGAAAATTACAGCAAAAGCAAATAATGTATTTTACCTCCAAAAGCAATATAAACATAATCTGAATGCTTGTTTTCAATGGAAGGTAATGGTTTTTTAATTCTTTGAAATAATCTTCATCACTTTATGCAACAGGTAGTAGGGGGTGGTAAACTCCAAGGTCAAAATTTGAAGACGTCCATTTGGGAAATGATTAACACTATCAATACAAGCATTTTGACACCAAAAGTAATGCTGTATCTCTTAAATAACCCCCCCAACCCCTTGAAATTCAAAATTAACGCCAAAAACACCCAAAACTGCTACAAACGGAAACATTTGAGTCACAGTGGCATGTAGAAAACTTAGGAAGATGCCAGCTTGTCAAGGCTTTGCTGGAATTTCTCATATTCCAGTAATGTTCGGTCAAGGGGCTAAACAAGTCATTCATATTTAGCACTTTAACACCGAATGAGCGTGTAATACAGATTTTGTATAATCCAGTGCGTATAATACAGATTCGTTTTTTGGCCGGGGTGGGGGATTATTTTCATGCTAGATACCCACTTCCTGTGCAAAATATATCCCAAATGACCCAGTGCATCACCCCTGAAGTGGACGTAATCATATTCCAAAATTTTGGTTTTCATCCATATTATCACCCCATACTAAACAGGGATGATATTTCTCCGGATTTTGGGTGAGGCGTCATCCAGATTTCTGGAAGAAATTTTGGTACTTGAATTGTTTTTATCATTCCAAAATGACTCCTACAACCTAAAATGTTTTTCCTCTAATTGTGATGATCCTTATATTTTTTAACCATATTTTTTGGGTACAAAATGCAGTTTTCTTTATGCATTTTGTCAGCGACGTCATACAAATCAAATGCCTCCGAATGTCTCATGGATTTTTCTTTTTTAATTTTCCTTTAAATCTCACCCCTGATGCGAGAGGGGGCTATTTTTTCATTTGGCTACAAGGAAGTCCTTGTCAGTGGAGCAAAAGAACAGTACTGAAATCGGTCCTTCAAAATAACCCAAGATAGTTTTGGAGAAGTGTCGGGTGCTAATGGCGTTAGAGTATCTACTCCGTGAAAAATGTAGAAAAAGTGTGATTTTTGCACACAAAGCTGTGAAGGCACTGCTGTTGCGCCTTTGATGACATCATCAATTGCTCATGAATATGGAAATTTTCATTATCACAAAAACCAAAATTTTCTCTTTAGAATTATTCCAAACGAGGTGGAAATTGAATGGGACTTTTATGTTTGCATGGTGCACATGAACAAAGTATGTCAGATTTGCGTAACTCCATGTGAAATTGAATCTTTTTGAGGAGTGTGGTTCTGAGAGGAACCGGTTCTTCTTAAAAATGTCACATGGTGTTTTACCGCAAACCTACCATACTTTATAAAGGTGAAAATTCATAGTCAATTGGAACAAAAGCTGTCCAACATGTACGAGGGAATAAAAACATCCCATTGTGCCTTTAAGCTGGTAGTATCCCACGGCCTCTGCCATAGTGCGGTGGAGGTGTTGGGGCTGTATTGACCCGTGCACCATGTGCGCTTGCCCCATTGTTGTCTTACAGCGTGACGTGACACCTGTGCCGGCCACAATTTCCACCGTAATTAATAGAATCCTCTTTTGCTGTGGGAAAACCGTTCGCCGTGTTGGCATCGCTACGGCCACAACAGATGTTGAGATTTTTTTTTTGATTGTTTTATTTTTTGGGGGGAGAATCTGGTAATCTATTGAGCAGCTGGGTGTGTATAAAGTAAATAGTAAATCTGACGTGGTATTTTTGCTCTCAAATTTATGCTAATTCAATATTTGTATTTGATGTGTCTGCATCAAGTTGCGTGCATGTCTTAATTCAAAACTGTCATGGGGTCTGCATTCTGTAGACGTAAATAAAGAAAAAGAGTCAAAATTGCTAAATGAATTCAGTAAATGTGATAGAAGCGGGATTTATCAGTTCTTCTTTACAGTAGTTTGCTGGTCGTGTTGCGGTAAATAATACCTACACTGGAGATACTTTACCAATGTTGTGTAAATTTCAACAGTACCCGATCGTTCATGTCGGGAACCGGTTCCAGATTATGGAATCGAGTACCCGTACAACTTTAGATTATTTCAAAGTAACTTCCCTGACAATGAAAAAAGGAAAGGTTTTGAATGTTATTTGTCGGGAATTTTCAAAATTAAAACCCGACTACATGGGAAACCAGCACAGATTTCATGTTTACGTCACTCAAGAAAGTTGACGGTAAAGGGAATTTACCGGGCGTGGTTTTTGTCATCTGGGTATCGATAAGAGCCTCGACGAGACATAATAGCATGCCTCATTCCACAATAAATACAACTGTATAAAGCTTCCGGACAACCGCGGAGAAGTGATTATGTTGACTGGACAGGCATGAGTTTTTTTCAGACTTTTGTCTGAAATCAGACTTTCTGAATCTGAGAGAAACACATTATTACAACTTCCGGGATTGGAAGTTTTGGGTTGGGTTTCTTTAATGGGTACCCGTATTTTTTTCAATCGGGTACCGGGTTCTTTTACTACCCGTAAATGCACACCCCTACCTAGTTTATTGCACACATTAGAGCTTTATTTTAAATACAATTTGCACCATATACCACAAAGACGTTGTAGTTGACGAATATGTTAAAACAAACAATTTGACCACGAGTCCCCAATTCCCAGATATTTTCCATTAAGAAAGTGTGTAGGTTTTTTGAACCACACTGTATATTGAGGCCACCTCTCTATTGTGGCCGCCCTCTTATTGTGGCCGCCCTCTTATTGTGGCCGCCCTCTTATTGTGGCCGCCCTCTTATTGTGGCCGCCCTCTTATTGTGGCCGCCCTCTTATTGTGGCCGCCCTCTTATTGTGGCCGCCCTCTCTTTTGTTACCATCCTAGGCGGCCACTATACACAGGTTTGTCTGCACTCGGACTCGGACTCTTTGAGTACCCCAACTCAAGTAGTGGAGTGTTCCGACTCAATATAAAGTCCTCAGACAGGTGATGGTGTACCGAGACACCATGTACATGTAATTGATCTCATTGGTGAGTTGGTTACATACCGTCACCGCAAACCCTTCGTCTATTTCCGTATTTGCAAAGCCTGTTACCGAAATTTACTGAACTCATCAGATCGTATATTCCCCCTACTCTGAGTCTGACATAATCTGATTTCAAATCACCGATCCAATTGTGTCCTTTTGCACAGACCAAAGCCCGGCGCTATTTTCTGTGCGGGTAGCCTCGGAGCGTGGCCAGGGGCGTGGCTAAATGCCATCAAAATGATACATCAGGTCCATGTGCTGGGAAGTCGGGTCGAGAAGAAAGGGACAAAGAGCAGAGATTTAATATTTTAAAGCGTAACTAAACGTGGACCTTGGACTCTCAACGGCTACATATTATTCATTTTGTAACGTACGAACGGCTGGCAGATTATATTTTTATGTAATTGACTTGAATTGGCTCCATGTAACCTTACGGTAGCGCATATTCCATGACGGGCGTGGCTGCGAAGAATTGGTGGGCCAAAATATTGGAAAAATTTGGAAAACTTTGCGGAGATTTCAAATAACTGTGGTCGGAAATGATTTTTAATTTGGATATACGGTTGTGAACACTTGCAAAACACTTGCAGAGATTTTGAAACAAATTTGGTCTGAAATAATTGCATATATTTCAGATACATTTTTTAGAATTTTCATACTGAAAAATTTCAGTATTAAATAAATCAGATATTTCGGTTCAGTGCCTGGTCATTTTTACTTCAGAAATATCACAGTGCTTTCAAAAAGACCCCAAAACCCCCAACCCACCTTTTGAAAATTGTATCATTTATGACGATTACAACAATTCCCTGTTCGGTTTCAGGATTGAAACGTGTGCCCTTTTGGAAAGGTAATTCCCCCATATTTCTACTACCCTGGATATCTGTATAATTATGAACCCTCTATAATGTGTATTTTTTTTCCATGTGCTTAAAATATTTGAAAGATGAGCTTTTTCTTCAAGTAGTCCTCGTGACTTTGGGTTTCCACCCGTGTACCTGAAGTGGAAATAACAGAATCGGGATGGCAGGGAAATGTCCCCCATGCCGTGATGCCACAACACCCCTCCCCCCCCCCCCAATACCCTCCATCAATGATTAAGCAGGCGTAAATGGCGCGTGTTGGTCATAACCCGTACCAAGTGGACCCCTGCCCCAACCACTGTTAATGTTAACTTCACCGAGAGTTAACCCCCACCTCGATTAAAGCCGGCTGCACGTATGCATCGTACCGGGCTTGACTGCTCGGGATACTAGTCTATACCCTCGTAAATCATGACGTGATGCGGCCATTTTGGTTGGGGTAGTGAAACGAAAAGAATGAATTTGATTGCTTCCTCTCCGCACTTTTGTGTGTTGGTTATTCTTTGCGAATCAGTGGGATTCCGTGTCGCCAATTACCACGCTCCAGGCGGTTATTGTCCTTGGTTTTTTTTTTAAAGAGGCAATCCGGTTCTTGATTTTTTATTTTTTTAAATCCAGTTTAAGGATCGTTAATGGATTCTACTCCTAGGGTGGAACCCTCCTGGGGTTTCTTTCCAAGGGTAGATCTAGATTGGGGGAGGGGCCAGATTTTTTTTGGGGGGGGGGTGGTAGTGGCATGTCAAGAGGTGGTCAAGAGGGAGAAAACTGCCTTCCCTTTGCTCGCTGTAACTTGGTAACTTTTTTTTTAAGGAATCCTTTGAGAAGATGATGCCCTGTCATCTGCTGTGTTTTACATTCAGTTGAAAGTGCTGCCCTGAAAACTGAAACCTGACAACCCACCCTCGACCCCACCCCAACCCCAACCCCCACCCCCACCCCACCCCACCCCAACCCCAACCCCCACCCCAACCCCAACCCCTACCCCCAACCCCAACCCCTACCCCCATCCCCCACAAAATGTCCCGACTGTGAATCAGACTGTGCCTTTAATTGAGGGTCCTGGCCTGAATTTTAATTGCCAGGGATTAATCCTCATTTCCCGCAATTTGTTGCCCGTACCAGATCGGAATATCAATTGATGTGAATGGGAAGCTAATCTCTGAAAGCCAACGCATGTCATCCAGCAGAATCAAGTGTATCGCTTCAGGAGTTGAAATCACAGCATGGGCCAGAAGTTGTTTGAGCCCGTTAACCCTAACCCTCCAGGGTGTTTTGGCTAGAAACCCTGCCAGACGCATCAGATTGCATACTTTGTCACATTGACTTGTGTGCAGAGTGCAGCAAAGTGGAGCTGTCACCACAGATGCACTGTGCTGCGTCTGGCAGGGTTAGGGTTAAAGGATTAATACCCAATTTGTGTTTGCACTCATTTGCATATCTGATGGAAGATTTAGATGCACTCTTTCGAATGCAAAACAAAAATTAATTAAACTAAAAAAGAAAAATATTCCAAAAGACCTATTTTGTCGAATCCTATCATAATACATGCATGTGTTCCAACGGTGGAAGTCATCCCGCCTGGGTCTACAGTTCTTAAAATCGGGATAATTTCTTTGGTATCTATTGAAGATTTATCCTCTGTTTAGATCTGGACCTTGGAAAAACAGTAAGGGTGGTGGGGCTGGCAACCTAAAATGTGGCCAACCCCACCACCTCTGTTGTAGCCCCAAGAGTGGCTTTTAGTCTTGCTTTGGATCGGTTTTGAAATTTTTGAGGAAAATGATCATCCACAAGGCGAGAATTTTCTGTTATTATTCCCATTCATAAATGCATACAGCAATCTGTATGTTCTACATATAGAGTGATTCATTATCACACTGTTTTCTACTTTTTCAAATGCACCTCTGACCATGGAGGAAGCCTTCCTCCATGCTCTGACCATATCGTAGATCATTAGCATACCTTGTACATATATATATATGTAAATATTATTCTGGATATCAAAGGGATTTTTTTTTTTAGATCTCCAGCAGTACGCTATACTTGGCAAAAATTTGAAGTGGTTCAGTACTTTTAAGTGCTGATAAATTGTTACAGAATCTACAGTTTAACAAGTGATGTTGGTGTGGGGGGGGGGGCAGGAAACTTCTCCACCCCCACCTCCCATGACATTTCTCCGATTTCCCCCCCTTTTTTTTTAAGTGCTCACAATTGGTGACTAACACTCCTCCCCCCCCCCACTTTTCAAAAATATTTGTCTGGAGGGGGGGAAAAATTGGATCACCTTTCAGATTATTTTTACAATTTCCCTCTCAATCCAGGATGTATGTACAATCTACACCACCGAGTTTAACACCCAATCTTTGTTTATACGAGTTCAAATATGAGAGCAAATTTTCTTGTTTCATAACGAGCTTGATTACGGTTTCATCGGATGGTAATCCGATTGCTGCGAGGATGTGTTGCTATGGCAACAGGTGAATCAGATGCGGGGGGGGGGGGGGGGGATTATGGTGTAAGTGGAGTATCTCTCGTGGACATGAATAAAAAGATTTGATCCACTCCTTGAGGCCCGTCAGGGATGACTTTTTTAAAAACAAAATATCTTCTAGGTACATGTATATACAATCAAAATACAAAAATCACCTACTATCCAAAAAAAGGTATAAAAATGAATTTGTAAATTTTGTTTTTTCTATTGCAATGTCAAAAACAATGGAGTGTTTAAAAAAAATTTTTTTAAGAATATGGAACCATGGGTCCTTTGCAATTGAGTTTGAGTAATGAGCTACAGTACCATAAAAAACGGCATTTTTCAAAAACTTTTTTTTTTCCAAACCAAATTGGCACCTGGAGATTTGAAAGCCTTCAAAAAATACACAAGATCAAAAAATTGATTCCGCCATGATTTTTTTTTACGTATGCTTAACTTAAAACGATTTCTCGATAACCACTCTTGGGGAATATTACTCATTATACTCTAGAGGGTCACAAATATAACTTTTCCATGGCATTTTGTAAAATAAGAACATTCCAGACTTTCCATGATACTTTAAATTCTAGGGTTTTTCCATGACTGAGGGAATCCTGAGCATTAACCATGAGCATAGAGATATGACTCATTTATACAACCATAAATCCAGGGAAAAAATCAATAATAATAATAATAATAAAAAATTCTTTGAATAATTTGTAGTACTTATTGAAATAGCCAGCCCATTATTCTGTTTTTAATGAAATTAATGCCAAAAGGAAAATGTGAAACCAGTTATTTGCATTTTACCATAATACCACCAAATTGTGTAGGATTTATTATATATATTTGAATTTGAGATCTCTCCGATAAAAATGCACTTTCGTCGGACATTTACAGTGTACTGTGTCCACATTTGTGTACTATAAAGAAAAATGCCAAAAGGATAAAATTTGAAACCAGTTATTAGCCCTCTACCATAGTACTGTGAAACTTTGCTCAAAACATTCACAGTGGCACTTTTTTCCACAATAATATACTCTTGAAGAAAAAAATAAATCCCAATCAACTACCGAGCTTTTCGGATTTTAATCAAAAATCTCGACAATAATAGAAAACCAAGGATTTATTTTTCGGTGCATTCCTAAATCACTTTGGTCGCTGCCAGATTTTATCTCGGCAGAATTTGTCACATTGTGAATCATTTCGAGCTTTGATTTGATTTGTGCTGATGGGCCGTGTCTGCAGCCCGGCCTTTTTAGTGCAGTGACCTGAATGATTCTCTTGCCGTGATTGGGTGATTATGTGCAATGAACTCATGGCTGTTGTCGGTGGTTGGTCCCAATGGGCAGAATGCCTCGAAAAGCAAACCGAAAGCTATGAAAATACAATCATATTTGCTAGAGGTGGGATATAAATCCGGATTTGTAAAGATTCGGTTTGAATTCCATTATTCGGTTTGGATTTTGAAAACCAGATATTCGAAGGCTACCTTAAAGACCTACTATAACCAAAGTTTGATTCTCTAAAAAAGACTAGTATCTTGATTATGAATTACAAGAAACCAAATTCGTGCTATTAAAATATTGTCATTTTCTATCCATCAATATTAATAACGGATGAGAGAAAGATGCTAATTGAATTTTTCAAATTTCGCGCTTACTCCAAGTTCTCCCCCTGCTGCCGTCGGCGGCGGCGCGCTGTTAGCTTGACGTCATCGCGTGTACTCATCCATACTAAACTCGGATTTGGAATTGAAATAGTAGGCTTACATGATGGGATACAGAGACGAAGTTAATTCAACATGTATTCTGTGTAAATACCGCGTACTCATGTATGAACTTGTACCAAGTGCAACGATCGGACTACACACCATGACGTCACGCGCAATAAATGCATAATGCATGACATGCAAATGGGGACGTGATGTACGCTTTTTCAGACAATAGGATTTTCAAAAGTGAGCCAATTTGCATTTTTTTTTCAAAATTAGAAAGGAAAATACAAATATATTTTTTTTATTGCTCTCTATATTGACATATCTGTAGACTGAGACAATAATTTCACATTTTTTCAAAGCGTTCTACTAGGTCTTTAACAACAAAATTAAGCCTTACATTTTTTGTGACACAGGCTAAAGAAAACAACTGGGACATCATCCAATTTGCTCCATGGTCTCTGATTGTAACTGCATTCACTCGCTAGTGGTCTTCTTGGTATATGAATAGCCTGCCCATCCATTTTTTTTCAACATTTAATACAGCTCTGGAGTGTTTTTGTGAAGGCCCAGTGTTCACTGAATCCTGCAAACTAATATCCAGTCATTGGGAGGGCTTTTCATGCAGCACCTCACTCGTCACGTTTTGTTGCCGTGACTATGAGCTAGATGGGAACTTCCGGTGAAATCAGATAACTGCTATTAGGTTTGAATAAAATTCAGTTTTGAAATCTCCAATTTTTCCCACCGCTAATATCTGCTCAGTCCATTTTTCAAGTGAGTTTCTCTATTGTTTACATGTAGGCTGTCGGTTGCCTGTATACTCCAGTGCCCTGGAGTATTTAAATCCATTATCTAGCATTGGTGGAGCTGACCACACAGTTCCTAGCAGTGGTCGTACTTTGTGGGGTTCAGCAAAGATGTGAAATAACAAACCTGTGATAGTTTCAGCTGAATTGGTCGTCCGAGTCATAAGAGAAGAGTGAAAAAGTATTTTATTTTTAACAGTGATTTTGTTTTATATTATTTGTATTGAAATAAGCCACAGCATTTTTGGAGTTGTTCAGATCGAATTTTCTTAAGGGGGATAAAAACATTTGAGACAAATATTTGTTGGAGGATTGGTACTGACACTAGTTTTATAAAAGAATAAGCTTTCAGATTGAAACTAATCAATTTTGTTTTGTTAATCATTTCCAAAGTGATATCATACCTTGAAACGACATTATCAAGTAATGATCGAGTAATCAGTGTACATCTGTGGCACCAGCAAGCGAAATCAAACATAAGTTGGAAATGTTGAAAATTGAAATATAATCATGTATTGATATATAATAATGTAAGATTTGTAATAGTGAAACAAATTACTATTATACAATATTTCGGTTTTCGAATAGAGCCGTAAATTCAGCATTGAGAATGGAAAATATTACATTAGCTTACACAATTTTTTTTCTCGGAAGTATGCCAGACTGAAATGTCAAATCATACACATTTAATGTTCTTAACACAAAGGCAAACCAGGTATTTTGAATTAAATATGCTTTAAACTACAGTATTTTGATAAAAACAGGAATCGTTTTTTTTACGATTTTCATATAAATTGCAAATACTCAAAAATAGGTCATGCGACTTATGTCCGATTTACCTTGCGGACGTCACATATATCTAACTTTAAAATAAGATATTGAAATAGTAATATGCTGCTACAAACTTCTTGCTAGCTGGAATATAAACCTGAAATAGTTAATTAATATAAGTTCAGATATCTTGAAGTTTTCATCCTAGCAGAATCTTTCCCAAAGGCTAAATGACACAGAAACAGAAACTGACAAGTACAGATGAAAGGACAAAAGTGTGGTATATTTCAGGATATACTCTTCGTGTTCTTTTCACGTTTCATCCCGAAAAATAATTTACTTGTTTAAATTGCTATTTTTTTTTAGCGACACAAAAGTTATTCCCTTTTTAATGAGACATTGAATGAAAGAATCACCCACAATTAGTTATTGAATTACGACGAATTACGGTGCAACCCGACAATAATTCTGGCATATCTTTGTGTGCATTTGATGTGCGAAAGTAACCAAGAATAATAGCCTTGTTTTGGAAGGTTGCAGATGCCCAAAATAGCAGAAAGTAGGGTTTTTTCCGTGTAAAAAGATACCACTGAGAAGAAAACAAAATAGTTGTCGAGCACAGACAGTATATGTGACTCGCTCTGGAAAAAGGTATATTATGTCGCAAAATATGAAAAATGAGTTCCATGCATGTTTGGAAAGCCCACAATGTAAGCTTTCATTTGGTACATGACAGAGCTCCAAAGCCCTTTCCGTTCTGGAGATATCGCGTTTTTGCATATTAATTAGTTCTATGGAGTTCAAATGACACAACAGAGAAAACAGGCTTTGAAATAGCTAGTTCTAATACAATGCAATGGAACAATGCACTCTAAAAAGGTTTTTTTTTCACTTTATTCAATGAAATCAACATTGTTGTGCACCAAACCTGAAACTTTAGATATTTAAGATGTCATTAAAGACAAAAACAAAAAATATATTTTTTACTCTCTCAACGTTGAAAGGGCCATTACACGTAAATGCATAGCGCGACTTATATCACCTTTTTCTGGAGCGGGTCACATATATCTATTAACAAATCGTGCAATTTTTTTTTAGAAAAATAGAAATCATGCAGAAAAAAGTCATGAATAATGAATTCATTAATACACATGAACAAATATGTACATGTATAGTATCTAAATCATTCAGCTCCACTTGCATATTTTGTAAAGATTTTACCCAAATTAATTTAATAAGTATACTGTATTTGTTTTGTATGATTAAATTTTGGTTCGTGCCACCAGCTTACAAATGATAAATGCAGTCTTATTTTTAAAATTTTTTATTTCAGATGCATATCAGATTAAAGAAGAATATCACAGTAAAGACTGATTAAAAATAGAAATGTGTTGTGAAATGGTTAATATCATATCCTTCAATTTGTTCTGCTCCGCAGATAAGATCTCATTATCATAGTCATAAATTCACCCCCTGTTGGTAGAAATAGAATAGTCCATATGGTGCACGGTCTCTTCATTAAACACATTCTGAGGCATGTGATTATCTCCTTTCGCCGCACGCTTCTATGAAACTGCACTTCTCCCCATTGAAAAAGGGGGGAGAAAAAGAAAGAAAATAAATTATAATGTACTTTGGTAGGATATTAATTAGCAAAAATCCCAGTGTTAACAATAACCGAGGTCGGAGCTTCATCAGCAGCTGGGGGCTAGATTTGCCAGCTATTGTGTGTGTATCAACAACCACTGCTTCGCCGTACAACAGCAGAGCACAGCCTGTACACAAAAATGGCATGGAGTGATTGATGTAGGATTACCAAAGACGAAGGCAAGGGAAAAAAAAAACCATTAAACATCCCGGCGCTCATTTACATGATAATAGCCGGACACTGGTGTCCACACCCTCCCCTCGGTCCGGTCCCCTTATTTGCAGCACCTGTTCCTGGTTGCCGTGGCAACCTCTGCATCCGACCAATTGCAATACTGCGGGGTCATCTTTAGTTTTTCTCTCTTCCCCGGTTCGTTTTTTTTTTTTTTTTGCATGTAAATCGGGGAGGAGTTGTAGAGAAAGGCTTTAGGCAAGGGGAGAGGGGGAAACGAGTGTTGGCTGTTCAGTACACCGGCCGCTGTCTTTAATAGCGGGTCCGAGTCGAGTGTAGAGCTGGTTGTTGCTTTGTTAGTTAACGGTATGGGCTTTGCGGGGCAACTTCGACCGATGGGTGGACCAGAAGGTAAGCAGTGAGAAGAATTTTCAATTTGAAAATAAAACTAAAACATAGCTATTTTTTTGGACCACCGATTGGAAATTTATCTTGGAGCAGTGTCGTTTTGAAGGTCGGGGGGGAGTTTTTTTATTGTTTGTGGTGGGCTCTTTGTGGGATGTGTACGTGGAGTTATTGTGCCGTGGAGGAGTTATGGTACGTGCACATCCGAGTGTAACAAAGAGAGTAGGCCTTTGGTGGGCAGCGTTGTGTTCTGCGGCCAGCATTGAGTCGGCAATTAGAACCTGTTTGATTGGGGAAAGGTAGGCAAAGCAGAAGATTACAGTTCTCGAGTGGTGCCTTCACGCGATGTGAAATTCATGTAGTTTCTAGAACAGGTTAGAAAATCTCGTGTAGGAAATGTTCCCTTTTAGAGGGGATTATACATGTGTTGTGGAATCCCGACAATAGCTTTGTTTGCTGTTTGGGTCTGTGTTTATCCACAGTGCCTCTCAAGTAGCGTTTTGGAAACTAGGGCATCACGAGTACGTTAGTATTGGTTGCTGTTTTAGCTTGCAATCGTGACAGTATTTTTTTGGGTGTGTTTGATAAATGATAAAGGGATCTGTGTTCAATTATTGAAAGGTAAATTCTGTAATGGGGACGGAAGTCCAGGAAAAATCTTGGGCTGAATAGCAAATCATCAATCAATGTTTAGGATTTAGGCAGCTCTGAAACTCGCTTCAGTCAGTCGAGTTCTCCGGTGCATGCATTAAAAGACGATGGCGTGAAATGGGTTTACGTGCGACCGAATGTAACATTACGTCCTTCAGTGTGCATGAAACGTGGATTGCCGCGACCCCACACAGAAATTTATGGCTGCTGTGTTTTTTTTTGCAAGCGATAAACTCTATGCATTTGGAATGAAATCAATGTATTATGTATGACAGATGAGCATAAATTGCCCGGGAATGTGTAGCGTTGGTCGCAGCAATGTCATCGTTAGCTACACCTCGTTGGCTTCAATCGTTGCCACTGGCTGTTTGTATTTTAAAGAAGGCGTTGACGATTTCAATAAAGAGACAGAAATGCTTGGCACGTTTGCGTTTGTTTTACATGGTCAGAGTTGTAGATAGATTTAATTTTTCATCCTCCGTTTATCAACGTTGCTTTGGATGTAGCACTGGTTTACTTTCCTTTTAGAGTTCGTCCAGTCAAGTCGTGAAAAAATCGCCCTTGTTCCAGATGTGTGTGCAGTGTTCAATGTGAAATATGACATGAAAACATGTAGTTGGTGTTTGCTATTTACTGAATATCCCCATACATGTAGCATATTGCGATATTTGGATGTGTTTAAAATTATGTGAATTTCATAAGCTCCTAGTCTGTTTTCAAATATTGCTGAAGTTTGAGAGAACTCGAAAAGAATTGCAGCAGTTTAATTTCCGGCGTGCACATTCATATTTATATTTGCTTAAATGAATGAATAAATAGGCAATCTATACGGAAACAAGGCAAAGTGTGAGATTAAAATTTCGGTCATATAATTAGTGTACACATGAATTAGTGGACCAATATCAGAATGGTCTTGTGAAGTCCACAAGACTGACAAATTAATTACTTGACCCGGTCCAGTTGGTATTTCCAGCCCTGAAGTTGCTTGTATCATTCAGTATAACGAAGAGGTTGAGTGTGTGATGTTTGTGGCAGCAGCGATTGTTACAGCAAAAATGTCCGGACGGCGGCTGTGCCATCAGAATATAACACTGTTGCCTCTACTAACCCTGATTCTTGCGCTAATAATCATTTTAGGACCGCCCTCACAACTTCCTGAAAATTGTTTTCAAACAACCATCAAGGTGCCCGTTGCCCTGGCGATTAATAATTGCAATTATGGCAAAGTACCGTGCTCAGGGACACAAGTATCATGAACTGTGCCCCACAAATCCTGCCCACATTTTGAAGAAAAGAAATGGCTACTCGAGTTGAACCAAAGGATGCCATGAGATCACAGTGCTCTTACTACATGGTAGATAAAATGGAGACTGGGAAACAAATCTTGAATGAGGACGATCGGTCACAGCCCTAAAAAAAAGGTTAATGCTATTCAGCTCATGCAGCCCGTGCCTAATTCATATATGAACTCTCGACCTGTCGGTAAAGTGGAGGTCCAATTTGCATGAATTATTCCAGCCAGTGTTTGACTGATGTCATCAATTAGGCCTATGTAGGTCTCCCCTCGATGTCCGCCAATAGGTATGAGTGTGCTGTGGGGGAGTTACAGGCCAGAGATGGAGTTGGTGGTTGGGGGGTGGGGGAGAAATGGTCGGTAATTGGTTAATAACGATTCCCCATGTTGGTTTGGATTCCCGTTATTGATTGCAAAGAGATGCTATCGTGAGGCAGCGAGATTGGTGGTCATGATTTGGGAGGGGGGGGGGGAGGAGACACAGTGGTAGGGATCGTTAACGGTTGACCGGTTTGTTGGCACTTGGGACTGGCTAATCAAATAAGTGGCTTGGAAAAAAATTCATGTCGTGTGGAAGTCTCGAGTCAACAGCATGACATTATGCATTGGTTTCTGATGTAAATATTTGTACGCTTGTTTATAGGCAACGGCAGAAACATTTGAATTGCATGCATTTTGTAAAGCAGAATTCAAAATTCGGGAATTTTCATATTGTTTTCGCACAATTTCAAACGTTTGGTACAATTCACTTTTTTGTGTGCAATTAAACATTTTTGGGATATATAGTTTGAACCTTGTTTGTAAAATGGTTGATTTTAAGGCAGTGAATTTTTGTTTTGACTCCTGCGAGTTAGTCCACACCTGATCAGGCCCATTTAAACATATTTGGATATTATGTACTTTCAGTTTTGTTTAGTTCAGCTTATTTCTCAATACTCATTTCAATTTAACGATTTAAATGATTAATCAGAGACAAAAATTAATTTCTAAAGAGGAGCCCCTGGAGTTTGTGCATACCACTTGGAAAATAAAGATGAAGTTCCACTGTTGGGTATTTTGGGTGCAAGTTCATACATGTACATGTGTTACCTTCATGTACATTGTACAAGATGTCGCACATAGTTTCCGCCATTTTTTATTTAAAGTACATGTACTTGCACACAATCTCTGCTGTTGTCGGCCGTTTCACGTTGTGGCAGCGGTTTGCGGTAAATCCCGCCAATCAGCGCGAAACCTTTCCTAATATTTTCTGCCGACATCGCTGGTTAAGTACGAAACCAGCTGGTACACGTGTTTGACACGGCAGCTTTTTCGGTGTGCCTTTCCCCGTCGCTGCTTCCTCTTCCTGATTAATTGGGCCGATCTCTGGGTCTTGAAACATGACCTCGCCTTGTCCGATGATGACAGGGGCGAGAAGATGGTGGGGTTTGTATGCCACTTCCGGCTGTGTAGTTTGTCACATCGGCGGATAATGAAATGGGGTTGATGTTTGCCTGATGGGATGGGGAGACTGAGAGAGGGATTGGCGAAGTGTCGGGGGGGGGGGGGGGGGGGGGGAAAGAAGAAAAGTCCTGATCCAATGCTGGGGGTTGGGGGAAGGAGGGCAGCTAGGATATAATGGGACGAGATTGTTGCTTAGACGCATTTGATGTGATGTGCAGCTGTGTCAATTGTAGTAGGGGTGTGCATTTATGGGTAGTAAAAGAACTGGGTACCCGGGTACCCGTTAAAGAAACCCAACCCAAAACTTCCAATCCAAGAAGTTGTAATAATGTCTTTCTCTGAGATTCAAAAGTCTGATTTCAGACAAATTTAAGTCTGAAAAATCTCATGCCTGTCTAGTAAACATGATCACTACTCCGCCATTACATGTTCCGGCATGTGCATGTGCATGTGCAGGCATATCACAAAAGACAAAAGCTTTATATACAGTTGTATTTATAGTGGAATGAGGCATGCTACGTGTATTACACATGTATGTCTGGTCGAGGCTCTTTATCCCTACCCAGACTACAAAAACCACAACCGGTAAATTCCCTTTATTGTCAATATTCGTGAGCGTCATAAACATGAAATCTGTGCTGGTTTCCCATGTAGTCGTGTTTTAATTTTGAAAATTCCCTGACAAATAACATTCGAAACATTTCATTTTTCATTTTCCGGTAAGTTACTATGATATAATATAAAGTTGTACACTGCCAAAAATGGTTTTCTTAAAATGAGAAAATTATCTTATTTCAAGACAACTTTTCTTGTCTCACTCCCTAGAAAAGTTTTCTAGGGAGTGAGACAAGAACATTTTTCTTATATTAAGAAATTAAGAAAATCATTTTTGGCAGTGTACGGGTACTCGATTCCATAATCTGGAACCGGTTCCTGATATGAACGGTCCGGTACTCGGGTACCCGGTTCTGATGCACACCCCTAATTTGTAGCATTCATAGATAATGAAGTGGAACTGGGGATTGAGGCGTTTAAAGGAAGACCCACGAGTACAATGAAATGAATATTTTCATGTGGTAAAGGTTATTAACTGTTGTTTTTTTTCAATGAGGCGTAGCCGAGTTGAATGGAACAGTCAATCTTTCGCTGAATGAAAATATTCCTTCCATTGCACGAATATACATAAAGGGCACTTATGTTGCAAAATTTGAAAATAGTGTTTTATATATAGCTGGAAAGGCCATTTTATAAGCTTTCATATGGTATATGTCTGAGGTCTCTAGCATTTTGCAATCACGAGATATTTTGAAATTTGCATGTTTGTTTTCAAGAATTTCTTGAAATGACTTGAGGAGAAACAAGCCAATTAAAAAAACAAAAAGCAAAGCAATAGATGGAAGCCCTCGACAAAAACACATTCTTTTTCCAACTTTACTCACTGAAATCAAAGATTTTGGTTATGAAATAGAATAATATAGGTATCAAAGATGCAAAAAATTCCCTCCCTTCAAAATCACTTGTTTGAAGAATTTTTCACCCTCTTCACATTGAACGGCCCATAACTCATAAAAGCATACAGCGACTTATGTGCCCTTTTTGCAGAGCGGGTCACATATATACATAGTTGAATTTGTCACATCCTAAGCTTTAATTTGGTGTAGGTTTGACCCCTGTGGCATTTTGTGTTCTCGAGATATCTGGACATTAGTATGCTCATATTTTCCAATTTTGCGGAAGTGCGTTTATTGATAAAGCCCTTTAAACAAAAACGTGCAATGAAATCAGATAGAAGTAATTTCTATCAACATTTATATTTCTGAAAATAAATTATGAAAATCTAGACATAATAGAAGCCAACAAAATCACTTGTGAATGTTTTTCGCCCGCTTCACATAGAAAAGCCCTGTGTGTGTTTTCACATTAGTGCGACATAATACCCCTTTTTTACGAGCAGGTCACAAATGGAGGTGTGCACCCATGATATTCCTGGAAGGAGAGGGATAGAGAGGGGTATGAAGTGGTTTGGGAGGCTTGTCAACCAGATGAGTTGGGAGAGCGTTGCTTTCATCTGAGTAAAGAAATGATCACATTGAAAGGTGATGAAATTGGTTGAAGTAGGAAATTGATGATGCAGTTTTAGGTGTAAGAAAGAGCAGTTGGCAGTTCAAGAATCTTTCAGCAGGACAGGTTTCTGGTCACTTGAGAGTGTTGATTCAATTTTGTAGAAAGTTGGGCATATGGTCTGTCTGCTGTAACATGTCACACAACTGTTGTCTATTTCTCGTGCTGTTTTACTATGTGCGCATTAATGTTGTCTAGTGCTGGCGATGAGTGATCATGAGATGATTGCTGTTGCTGTCTATAGTGCTTTGAAGTTTGTGCTAGCCACGCTACTTAAGGCCTTTTCACACTAGATGGAGCAGGGGATGACGACGCTGGGTTGATTTTTTTTCAGGGTTGTACATGTACACCCCAAAAGTGTGGACAAAGCTTTAAAGAAAGAGACTTTTTATAATGAAGAATTTGGAATTGTGGCAGGGGTGAGATTTGTCAGGATTTTTCCTGATCAGGATTTTTTTTTTCAGGATTTTATTTTTTTACCGATTTCAAATTTTTTAAAGAATCTCTTGTGATATCTGGAATTCCTGAGGTATTACACTAAATGTGTTTTTACCTGTAAAAGTGAATGTGGACCAATATAAACGGGTATTTTAAGGGGTGCCTTTAGGCAAATACAAACTATAGACACTATGTTGCTCTGGGGTCCTCGGTGGCTCCCCAAAACTGCGGACTTTGTGGATTTTTTCATTTTTGGCCAATCGCACCCCTGTAGTTGCTTCTGCGTTCAGAGGTACAAAACTATGCATGTGATTTTCAGGATTTCAGGCCCCCAGCCAGTCCTGCTCATGAATATTCCGCACGTTGCCCGTAGGTTGACATACACTTCCGACTTGTTCAGAGCTTGGCGGTAGGGAAGAGCGAGATCTCTGTCATTGCTGCTTGCATACTTAACGAGGATGCTGCAAGGTAGAGGTGTTGAATTTAAATGGTCGTCGTCATAACCCCGGCACTCATAAAATACATATACAGTCTCAGCACACCTTGTTGTGCATGCGTTGTTTCACGATAATGCAGAAAAGAACATTTCAGGAAATTTTTCTGCCGGGAACAATATGCAGATGAGCATCAGTCTGGTGCAGTGCACGTTCTAGTTCAATTTTTGTGTCTGACAATGAGTTTTGGCTGAGCAAAACAATTGTGATGGGGAACAAAAAAATTGGGTGAGAACAGTCCAAAATGATACTAAATTCATATGAAATTCATATAAAATTCATATCAGTTTGTTTAGTCAATATTAGATTATTTAGTCGCGTGTACAGGAAATTTTCTTTCATTGTTCTGCACATAAAAATAGCTAGAAAATAGGCTCATAAAATATGATTAAGATTTAAAGGGGGAAGTGAGTTGGTCTCACCGATGGTGGAATTTTAACCCCAGCTGGGTCTTATAGGCCTGAAAATTGGGATAATTTCTCTAAGAATCTGTTGAAGAATTATCCTCTATTTAGATCTGGGGCTAGGAAAACTGTAAGGGTGGTGGGGCTGGCAATTCAAAATGTGGCCAACCCAACCAGCTCTGATCGTAACCCTTTACATAGAGTGGCCTTTAGCCTTGTATTGGCAGTAACCAGCTCTGATCGTAACCCTTTACATAGAGTGGCCTTTAGCCTTGTATTGGCAGTAACCAGCTCTGATCGTAACCCTTTACATAGAGTGGCCTTTAGCCTTGTATTGGCAGTAACCAGCTCTGATCGTAACCCTTTACATAGAGTGGCCTTTAGCCTTGTATTGGCAGTAACCAGCTCTGATCGTAACCCTTTACATAGAGTGGCCTTTAGCCTTGTATTGGCAGTAACCAGCTCTGATCGTAACCTTTTTACATAGAGTGGCCTTTAGCCTTGTATTGGCAGTAACCAGCTCTGATCGTAACCCTTTACATAGAGTGGCCTTTAGCCTTGTATTGGCAGATTTCAGTAAAAAAGAAAGAGGCAGGGCTTCATTTGTATCGCATGAATCGGACAAGAAAACACTTGATGGTGGCAGGCGTGGAGTTGGGGAGAAATGGTATCATGTAGATTGGGACAAGGGAACAAGAGTCCTGTGAATGTCGATTGTAAGGTGTAAATTTTTTTGCCATTTTCTTTGCCAGGTTTAATGTACTGAGTAGCCATAGTCGTATACAAAAACACCCATTACTTGTCGTTTGCCGTTAAACACATTAATCCAGGCCCCAGTTTGCTTTGCGATTGTCTCATGGTCTCATCTGCTTCTACTAGATGCATGTGTGAATGCCTGGCCCAATTTTAAACTCTCGTGCCTGTATCCCCTAAACATTGACTGATTGGGCTCATCAATCAGAGAGGTCTCTTAAAGTAAAGATGTGAGATGAAGGGAAGGAGGACGAGCGGGGGCCAAGGATGGCCGCTTTCCGTCTTACTCTCACAGTGAGAGCGAGAGATGGGGGCTTCCTCCCTTTTCTCTCAAGGAGACATGCAGATTAATGGACATAACTGTGTTGTTTAAAGTAGGGCACTGCGTCAGGTTAATCCATCATTGGGAGGATGGTGGGAGGATGTAGGGGTAGAGGAGGCAAGAGGAGGAATGCAGGTGGATGAGCGTGGAGATGATTCAAATTGTGTTGTTTCAGGGATTAGGTTGACAAATCTAAATGGTTGAAGAAGGTAACATAGGCTATCGGCCTCGGTGGGCCACCGGTATCAAATGATCTAAAGGAGCAATACTCATAGCGATTTTTGGCAAGGTATGCACACCTGAGCGGTGGCAGCTTTTTGGGTGTTATCAAAAAAAATTCAAAATGGCTGCCAATATGCTTGTTAGTGGATAATAAAATGCGGTAACAAGCATTTTGACAGCCATTTAAAAAAAAGAAAAGGTGATAACACCCAAAAAGCTGCCACCGCTGCAATGCTATCACTTATTTTCCAACTACAGGGGTGCATACCTTGCCAAAAATCACCATGAGCATTATTCCCCTCATTTGATACTGACCAACCCCCCAGGCTGATGGCCTAACATGCCCATCAGTCAGGTTTTAGTGAAGGGTAGAAAGAGGCTGGACAACGAGGGCATCATTTGGGCCCTCATTTTTCCCCCCATTTTGGCCCTCATATTGGCCCCAGTTTATGCATGCAGGGTTATTTATCAGCGTGACAAAAATCTGCACTGACATAGTAAGCACCTGCGGCCAATTTCATAGAGACGTTAAGCATAAAAATTTGCGTAGTGTATGAAAGTCGCCTATGGTATAAAAATAGGATCACCAATCAAAAGGCCCGGTAATGTATATTGCTTGTGACTGGTATTCAGTTGCTTGCTCAGCATGAAAGCCATATGAAGTTCTGGCTGGTAACCTGTTTTTCCTCGGCAAGATTTTGTTTTTGGTAGTAATTCTGAAAGAGCATAAAAATTCTCTTTACCAGTGCCATTGGTTTTATTTAATTAAATTTGTCATTTTTGGAGAATGTATTCATTAAAATTTCTGAGTTATTTACATTTTTCTCAGTCGCTGCCTATGCCCAGTTCCATCAGGACACATCATGCATGCCTTTGTTTAGGAGAGTTGCAGACTCCCAAAATATAAAACTAAATATTAAATAAGAAATAGATGTTGACAATTTGTAAGAAGAAAACAGTCCAGTTGGAAGAGCATAGACAACACATCTTTAAAAAGCATCAAATTTAAGATGAGCTTGAAATATTGACTCATAATATCACACAGCTGTACCCTGACATGAAGCAGGAATAATATGCAACGATTAAAAAAGAAGAAGAAGAAAAAACTAGAAAAGACAAACAGTGGATAATAGTGGGAATAAATCTATGTGTTTTGATAGCAGCTGGAAGTGCCACATGCCTTTGTCTGTGGAACAATGGGGAGGATGTGCAGCCTCGCCAAAAACAGCTGGGCGAAAATGCTGGCATGGTAGGGAGGGATCGAAAGAGAAACGTGGTGAATTGTGAGCGGCTCGTTCACAATGGCAAAGCTCGTTTTGCCATGTGGTGTGTTTGAGACCCTTTAGATAGGAGATGGTGAGAGGGACGGGAAATTCCGGGGCAATGCCCAGCTTTGAGTTTGTAAAAATAAATAACCCAACCTTTTTAAAGAAACAACCCCCTCCCCATTGAAATAAAAAAGAAAATATTAAAAATTGCCTTTTTCTTGTTTTGGTTTTGGAAAAAAGAAATTTCAAGAATGTCTGAATTTTTGCTGTTATTTTTAATCTCCAAATATTTAAAAATCATGTTCATAAAATTTGGCTGAATCCTTTAATAAAATTATCCCTTCCCCTAAGTGTAGGTCTCCAACTTCCTGTCATGAATTAAAGGTCTTTATTAAACAGTACTCAACCCATCAAAACCCAACAGCATGTTTGGTTGGAATTTGAGTTTGGCATACCACCAAAATCAGTCCAACAATTTGTGTGTACAGTTTACCATATGGTGTTGGAATTTGCAAGGATAGGTATGGTTCCTAGTAAATTATTAGGGTTAGGGTTAGGGTTAGGGTAAAAAAAATCCCATGTGAATATCCTTATTGGCAAAATGGTTTCACACCGGACTCCCTTCAGGATTTCTCTAGGCACCCTGTTGAATCCAACAGAATCCAACTAAATTCAACAACAGGAAATTGAAGCCCACATGGTTTGGGTTAGGGGGACACCAATATTATTCTTCCCGTTCCCACGCGTGCGGACGGGAAGGAACGCCCCATTGTTCTTAATCTCCCCGTTCCCCCGCGTGCGCACGGGCCCCGTTCTGCACGTGTTCCTGATTTACATCAATACAATAGCGCGGTCACGGTGCGTGAGCTGCCATTGTGTGAACACCTTGGCCCCCTGAACAGCGGTTTGTGCCAAGAAGTATCCGTTGTACATAGAAGTATGTTTATAATTGAGGCCGACAGTGTAGAGAAATGTTGCTAAAGAAGAATTCGTTGTACAGTTTAATACAACACGATCGTCTTAAACATGTTTTCATTTCTTTTGCAGGTACATCAAGGTGAAGAGGCATTTGTATTAAGCTTGGAAATGAATTTATTTTATTTTTTTTGCCGGGGGATTTTTAAACATGTGGGTGGCAGAAACATATTCGAGTCGGCATGTGAACTCGGCACAAATGTGAATTCCAGAGGAAAATCCCGCTGCATCGTTGATTATTTCCCCATAATTATTTGTTTGTGTGCCGATGGCCCCGGAACTGTCGTCAAATATAAACGCATAATTCATATCAATAAGTGTTGCTTTATGGTGTAGAGAACAAGACTAGAACAAAAACTGCCCATGCCAAAAATGGCTGAGGAATTTCAGCGATATTTCCTGTAAACATCGAAACAAAATATTTCTTTCTGATTGGCGGGAAATTTTTAATGGTTTTTTTTTTTTTTTTTTGACGACTAAAAAACTAATGAGGATTTCGGGTAAAATAAGAATTTGAAGGGATTTTTTGCACAACGCTGATTGCCGCCCAGGGTCGTTATATACAGCCCATTGCCCCCCCCCCCCCAAAATTTTAGTTTTGTTTTGTTTTTGCGAGAGGATGACAATTTCTTTTCGATCCTGCATTTTATAAAGTTTTCGTCAGGTAGGCCTAAACACTGCTCGGATGTAGGCCTGTTTTCAAAACAGTTATAGTAGGCCTATATTTGTCAAAATTCCATAAATATTCCCAGGAAAATGTGGTTGACAAAAATTCAGCTGGTAACATTGGCTTCAATCGTAATTCTTCTGTTATGTTGCCATGGCAGTTCTGTCGCATGGATACATCGAGTAACGTGTCGTCGAGTATTGTGTCACGTACGTTGCACGTGACGGGATTTTCCCAATGCTTCTATTGCAACTTGCAACACTCGTGGAAAAGTACGACGAGATTACTCCACCGACGAGCTGAAACTAACATTTAGAGGACCGCCCAGATACATGTATAATTATGTGGATTGGATACAGGGCATTTCCATAGTAACATTATCGCCTAGCAGCGGCGCAGCCAGGGTTGTCTCCATTGGGGGGGGGGGGGGGGGGGGGGGTGGGTAAGTGTTTTTTTCTATACAATACCATTATTTTCTGCATTTGCGAAATTTTCAGGGGGGGAGGGGGCGACTGGGGTTACTTGTAGATTGCACCAAGTACAATGTAATTTGCTTTGGCACCATAAGTTTGCGTAAATATTTATCCCGATTTATTATTGTCTTAAATTCTGAAAAAAAATAATGAAAAGTGTTCTGCTTAGGTTCCAACTTGTACATTTCACCACCTAATTTTATATGATTTATATCGCCGTATAAAAGATTTTCCTTGTTATTATGACGCAAACAAATTCTCATATTAAAAATCTCCCACACCCCCACCCCAAAATCTCCCACAACCCCACCCCACCCAACATCGCCCCACCCCCACATCACCCCAACCACACCCCACGGAAATTGGTATGTAGGCTCTCATCTGCTTCGAAGCTCGCCAAAAATGAAAAAGACATGTTGGACAAGAGAATCGAACATGTTTACAGTGGTTTTAGAACTTCTGACGCGCAAATATTTTATTTTCCAATGGATCGGTTTACATTTTGGGCTTTTTTCACCAAATTTTTCAAAAGTAATTATTAAAAAACAAATCCAGGCGGCCCCTAATAAGAAATATGTTTTATTTCTCATTTCGCCTTATTGCTTACCACTTTTTACGCCTGACTTGCGTTCGTTGTTTTTATACGATTTGTACACCTCTTGTGTTTATTCCTGTTGCCTAAATATATTTTTTCAGAGTACAGAAATGGAAGTGACATTGAAATGAATATATGGGCATTGGATTAAAATCTTATTAATAGTCTTCTGGATTCTGTCTGGAACATTTAGGCCCAACGAAATATCTACATTGCCTAAAAGTTTAGACGAGGCATTCTTCAGTAAAAGCTCTTTCTGTCAATCAGTAAAGCAATAATCAGAACAATGTAATCTTGGTTTGCTTTCGCTGTGTACTTTAGTGATTGCGCGTGATGGATGAACTTATTTGTATATATACATTTTTTAAAAATAATTTACGGAACAGAGAAAGGGTCGTACTGCTCCGATGGCAGCAATCGTGCAGTAAACCTGACGAAAATACTTTCAAAACAAGGGAATATAAAATGACTTGTTTTTGAACCACGTTAATTTTACGTCAAATAGCTAAACCGGAGATCATCGGAGCTTATTTACTTTTTAGAGCAGTGCTCAGCACAACTAAATAAAAAGGTAAAATAACCTCTGTAGATTCAGAAAGAAGTTTGGTTTAATTCCTTTAAAAAATAAATTAGTGTTGATCAAGAGATCGCATACCTTTGATGCTGCTCGCGTTCCGCACGCGTCGGAACGGCTACTTAACATAACAAAAGCACAGTACAATGGGGCGTTCCTGCCTGCCCAGTGGGCCAGATTTCCCCCCGTTCCACCGCGTGAGAACGGTCCTTTTGTTCAGTTTTATTGCCTCCCGTGAAGAACGGTGAGGAACGCGTCCGCACGCGTGGGACCGCGACAAATAATATTGGTGTGCTCCCTTAATCTAATAGGGAAAAGAAACTGACCAAATCAAATTTCACAGAAATTACAAATTGAAAAAAATAGTAAAAAAGAATTCTTGATCCATGGGCATCTGGGACACGTTCGACATTTATTTGGCTTTGGCCTCCCCGAAATTGAGATTGTCAAAAATTGTTGTGCCTACGCAGTAGCCTGAAAGATTTGTCATTCATGTCAGCAATCCCTTGGTAGTGGCTAACAGCCCGTGTGTGAAAAGAAATCATGGCTGATAAGCCCGTAGCCACAGCTGTAGCCATAGAGTTGAATACTTTAGAGATCAAGGATCACTGCATCGCACTGCAATACACACTCAAATTTTGTTAATTCACGTCCAAAGTTTTTTGGGGGATTTTTTTTGCCAATAAGTTAATAGTTCTCAAGAAAAAAAATATCGTAATGTAAGAAAAAAACTGTGACGTAGGAGCCACCTTTTATCAATGGGTCATTAAAATTTAGAAAGTACAGTGGCTGGCAGGAGCCTGAGTGATCAATCATGTTTATCCCGGATGACCCGTTTCAGGCTTTTGCCAACTCCGGACACGATGCGTATTGCCTATTCGCCTCGCTTGTTGCCTCTGTTTGGGCTTTCAATGATGAGACTTAATTACACGACCAGCAAGCATTGCCGCAACTCGACTATCCCGCTTAAACGGTGTTTTACCAGCATGACTGCACCGTTCAAATACATGTAGTTTGCCCACAGGTGGATTTTGGCCTGATGAGGAGTGTTACAGTGAGCCCATTGCACTTTGTCTTTTTTTTAAAAATATATCTTCAACCTGAATGAGATTTATGAAGTAATTATCCGTGCGGTGTTTATATAACGACTCCAGGTTTTTGTGTGTGTGTGTGTGTGTCGTGATTGAGCTACGGGTCTGTTCTTTGCTACTGGGCTGAATTGGATTCATTGCTTTCGCAGAAATGGACGCGAAGTGAGAATTGGCAGGATGGAAATGGATGAGCGGCAGTCATGCGTGCAATTGGAGATGCGATCAGTTAAAATGCAAGAGTTGATCGAGTCGGATCTTGCCCGGACGGTTTTGCTTTTGGGATTTCAATATTATGAAGCTCAACTCTGCATGTAGATTGGGTCCCGGGGACATGTGTTTTTAATGCTTTGAATGTTTACAGACAGTCGCAGGGGTGAAAAAGAAAAATCTTGCATGTTAATTTTTTTCGCGAATGAATGAGTTATAACTTGTCAGTGGTGTGTAGAAATGCCCTTTATGTGAACTCATTTTAAAATTTGTATGTGCCGGGTACAGAACTGTTGATTACTTGGTTGCCATGGCAACATTGGAACCAAGACTTTTTTGTCCAAACAAGGCTGAAAGGCACTCTAGTTTTTTGTTATGGTTTATTTATTATTTTGTTGTTGTTGTTTTTGTTTTCTCTTTTAAATTTTTTTTTATGTAAGTCACCCAAACAAGGCTGAAAGCCACTCTAGGTGAAGGGCTGCAGACAGAGGTGGTGGGGTTGGCCACATTTTAGGTTGCCAACCCAACCACCCTTATTGTTTTCCTCAGCCCCAGACATAGAGGATAAATTTTACCAGATCTATAGACCCAGGTTGGATAACTTCCACCGTTGGCAAGACCAACTCACCTGCCCTCACTTGCCGACTGACCACCCTAATTATGTACACATACATACATCAGTATTATACAAATGTAATATCAACTCCAACAGATTCTTGGCTATTGCATCAGATGTCTAAAGCATTATTAGAGTTCTGTTTTGAGTCAAACTTTCTTGAGTCCCTCCATTACACATTCCTTGAATGGCATTGGTTTTTCTCAACAAGATTTCTCATGGAAGGGAGTCATAAAGTCAACATGCTCAGCACTTGCCAATCTGGGCAATCAAACTTGACTGACGGGCTTAACCTGTGGCGGTCTTAACCTGTGGCGGTCGCATGGCTGAACACTGTACAATTGGCTTAATTTTGTACGCGGATGTGTTTGGAATCTGATAGAGAAGGGCACTACTTCTTTTGGAGTGATTAGTCTTGGAAGCCTTGCTGAAATGTGTTAAGCCGGGATGTTGGCCTGTAGAGTTTGTCATTCTTGGTAAATTGGGCTGTCATTGTTTGTCGCACACGTTGTAGCTCTTTGAGGCTTGAGTCACTTGGTGTGAGATTTGAGTCACTTGGTGTGAGTTTTTATTCACTTGGTGTGAGTTTTGAGTCACTTGGTGTGAGTTTTGAGTCACTTGGTTTGAGTCGTATTCTGGGTCTTTGGTCACTTGCTTTGAGCCTCAGGTTGAGTCTTGATCGCTAGCTGGGTTGGAATTTTGAAGTGTTAATATTGAATCGTCTGTGTCAAATCTTGATAGTCATGTCCGGATTATCAGCCATTTTTACTCATTTGAGTCTCCGTCTTGAAACTGCAGCACAAACTGGCTCTTGCTTTCATTGTCATACTGAAAGTTCTTCCTCCGTGCCACCCGGGAATATGGAAAGTATCGTGATGGAGTAACCTGTGATGGACTGGCATCCCTCCAAGGGAAGTTCTCTGAACTTCAAGCCGTGGAAACTAGCGGAAGCTGCCGTCTTGATGGATCTAGATATCTTGACTTAGGCATTCGATTTTTGTAAGCACTGCAAAGAGCAATCTGTCACGTATTCCCCCAGCTTTCTGTTTTCCCCCCTGAGTTTGTTGTTCCGAGGTATTGCATCCGAGAACTTCAGGTTCGTTATCGATCGAGAGTTGTGATACTATAACAAGATCAGATTTCCTGGGATTCTAACAAGAAAGAAAAGCGAGTCCCTCCCAGTTGTAATAACACGAGGACACCATTGTGTCATCAAAGAAGTCTGTGATCCAAGCCTTTGGACACGGATCTTCTCGTACTGCCTAATATAGCGGGCGCTACAAATCACGCAAACGTCAAACACAAAGATTTTGATGGACGACAATGGTTTTGAGTATCACTAGATTTCCTGAGTGTAGATTCGGGCAATTGTTGTCGCGGAGCCGACTCGGGTTTCGCATAGAATCTCGGAGAGAATTGAATAGGAACAAAAGTAACTAGGCCAAGGGCTGGGCGAATTTTATATTTTTTTTTTAAAGGAGGGGAGGGGACAGGCAAAATGAATTGATGGAAGCTACAATTTCATATGAGAGAAATGATCAAACTTCCCGAGCGATGATGGGGGGTGAGAAGTTAGATGTTAGAACATCATATCCTGATATGGATTGCAGAAGTTTTAAGTGGAACAGTGTTTGAGAAGTGTCAGTCAGTGAGAAGTGACACGAACCACTTTAGTGAAGGCTTTCAGATTTCTGGCTGAAATTCTCAGTGCTTAGAGGTACCCGTATGACTTTACAGCAGCAGTGAAAGCGATGCATTCCCTTGGAGGCTGGCCGATTAGGCTACAAGAAACATTCTCCCTAAAATTGTTAGAGTTCGATTCTCAAACTGACTATTTTTTTTTTCCTCTTTCTTTCTGTTCTGACAAATTTTCTGTTAAAAATAGTTTAGAGTAAACTTAAAAGATTTTCTTTTTTTTCTAATTCGTGGTTTGGAGGATTTTTGGAGGAAAAACAAGTACAAAAAACACGGTCTTGCAGCTCCCATAGCAAAGTACACAGAATCTCCGCTAGCCAATCACAAGATAGCAACAAAGCTACGACTAACGAGCAGTCCTACTTAGAGGTGGTCTTTTTACAAGGAAATATCTCCCAAAAAGTTATTACTTGGGCACCATAAATTTAAACGAAAGTGAATGATTCGTCAAACAAAAGTGAATGATGACGGTCAGACTATATTTTGAAGTATAGTCGCCTCGGAGAGATGCGAGTTTGTTGAAGTTTAGGGTATTTACCACCGGTTTATATGCTTTGGTTCAGGCCCAGATGAAGCTTATTCGGGGGGGGGGGGGGATGTCTCGCCTATCCCAAGAACAAAGACCCAGGCCTGTCTGATGTGGGTGGAATGCCCCAGAGAAACGTGGGAGATATCTACGCCGATCCGGCCAAGCGGGGATGGAAAGCAATCCACATGCAAATTTGAATGGGATCTTAACGCCGTGATTAAGTGTAGTGGGGAAAGAGTGGCTTTATTCATCTGACGTGCGTGGGCTTGAATAGTTACAGGCATGTGAGATTACAGTGATTGTCATAAATGTATTAGATTACAAATACATGCAAAGCCTTGCTTGCATTTTTATAGTGTAAGCCATTTGACCTGTCACAGTATAACCACATGCGAAATAGTGTCCAATCGCATTTGTTGTAAATCAATGCAGAACATTCAAAATCCGAAGCAACAAAAATTGCACCACAAAATTACCCCACCCCTAAAAACAACCCAATAAAACATTTTTAACCCACCCCCCCCCCCCCAAAAAAAATAAACACCAAATACCCGCATTCCTAGTTTAACAGCAAGAGGGCAGTAACAAGTGAGATAAGAAGTGAGATAAAAAATCAAAGGGTTCTTATTACATTACTAGAGGAAAATTTCAGCTGGATTTGGTTAGAAATTATGTGGGAAAAGAAAGTTCCTTGTAACTAATGAAGCATTTCCATATATTGTAGAAATTGGCAGTTTATCTCACATAGCTAGATACTATGTGCAAATGATTAATCTTCTAAAAACTAACTAAGCGCAATCAATCATTTATATAAAGTGTTCAGCAGCATTTCATTTTTTGATTTGGAGAGGACCAGGTATGCAAGATTTTATATTGCATAGTGTATCTGGGAAAGTATCTCAATCTGATAATGTAGAGTAGGTAGTTCGACAGTCGGATGTGAGCTTTCTACTTGGCGATTGTTACTTCTACGATGAGTCCCGGTTTTCATACGTTCATCTGCAGATAACGATTTTATCATGTGGGAATAGTGCATGGGATCAGTCTGTTGATTGTTTAAGCTCTACATTATCAGCAGTGCATGGGAGTGATATCTGGGAAGATCTCAAAAAGTTTAAGTACCGGTTGTGGCTGAAATCTCCTCGCGGACATCTGGCGAGTGAGGATAGAGCAGGTATTTGCAGATGACTTCGTCGTCAGTGGGCTGTGGCTGTCTTTCAGGGACAGACGGCTTGCCGATGATGGAAATGTCAAGTTGCGACCCAAGCCGTGCCGGCCTCGCAGCAAGATATTTTGCATAAAGTTTAATAGTTATAATGTGGTGTTTGTGTAGCACTTTATATAAATGTCCCGGAGCACTTCATCGGGCCATGAGATCAGATATTAACCTGTTGAATATGGACGACGACCATGGCCGCAGTTTGAAAAAGACCACCTGGTCGGTAGTCATCTACATTCCTGCGCATATTCAATCCATTCGTGTTTTAGCTATATTGTTCTTAAATGGGAGTGTAATAAATAGATGGGGCTTTTTCAAACAAAGCACGGAAGGGAGGCTCCAAGTGCGATGAATAGGACCACTAGATTCAGTGTGGTGCCCATTGTTTTCATTTACCATTGGCTGCACAGCGCCTTCTTGGCATACCGGCACCCCATCAATAACAGCCCCAAGTGGAGGAACTAATCTGGACAAGCCGGTGGAACCATTTACCATGAAAATATCTGTAGAACAGACTAAGAGTAGCAACAGATCTCCGGTGAGAGAGTGATTGTAAGGATGAGCCCAACTCTTCTCCAACCAAATTAGCAATGCACTTCCGTACTGGCGGATTTTGAAGGATTTGGCAGAATTTAAGACATGTAGCCCAGTCACTTGTCCCATATGTACTTTACATAAAATACAAAGAATGTGCCAGTGGGTTTATATTGCACAGAGGTGGATTTTGTAAGATTCAGGAACTTTCTTTATAGCAGTCCAACATTTCAGACACTGCGTAGTAGGGAATTCAAATTTTTCGGGGAGTTTTAGGGTTTAGTAGAGCACTCGTGTGCCAAATCTCGGAAGACTTTTCCAAGAGTCGGTGGTTGGATTAAGCCTGATTAAAAGATTAGGCCTTTCAGAGAATTCTAAAATGTCATGGAGACTGGATTTATGTACATCCAATTCGGAAAAAGCCAAGTTATCCGGATGGGTTAAAAACCACCGGCCTGGTTTGCCCCCCCCCCCCCCCCCCCCTCCTCCTCCTGCAAACTAAACCACCGTAGGCTCGTCTCGTGTGACAAGAGTGTTTTTTAGCGGCTGCGGTCATGACGGCCATATTGTTGTCTCTGCCCAAGCAACTTAATTAGAGGATTTTCACCACTGAAAGGGGAGCGATACTGGCAAGCGGGGCCTTGTGTCTCTGCGGACACCCGACACTGTGCCGGTATTATAATCTGATGGATTGCCAAAGTACATTTAAGCTATCCCTCCCGGCTCTGAATCTGCCTGGTCCGAGGGAAACTTGATCCGGCAGCTACGCGTGCCAGGGATTTCTCTGGGTGATTCCGCCACCTGATACCAGCAGCTTGATTCCTTTTGATTTCCAGGGATGATTGTATCAAATCTATCACTTGCTTCCAAAGTCAAACGAATGTTGCTTTGGTTTGGTTAATCTTTTTTTTTTTGTGGGGGTCGCCTGGATTTTTTAAAGTTATATTAGTTATATCAGTTTAAACACTCCCCCCCCCCCCCCCCCCCCCCGCCCCCAAATGTCAACCGATCCATTTGAAAATAAAATAAGAGTTGGATGTAAGCATGTTCACCTCTCTTGTCCAACATGTCTTTCATTTTTGTGTCTTTCAACAGTTGAAAAATCTACGGTTGTCGGGGAAGTTTTAAGAAAGAATTACGGCTATCTTGAAAATAGAAAAGCCCCCCCCACCCTCCTTCCTTTAAAAACAAAAAACAAAACCTGGATGCTAAACATGTTTTTTTTTTTAATTGGCCAAAGTCAAGAAGGTTGCAGATAATTTTTCAATGTGCACTTTTTGGTCAAGAGTAATTAGCTGCACTTACCATGTGCTGCTGCTGCTGCTGCTGCTGCTGCTGCCGCTGCTGCCGCCGCCGCCGCCGCCGCCGTTGTTGTTGATATCAAAATCAGCCAGCAGCTTTTTTGGAGGTCTACAGATACAATTTTCTCGGAGATGACGGCATTTCAGATGGAAATATTGCACAGGGGGATTTGTACTGGTATATAAAGAATGGTTTTAATATTAAATATTTATGCTAGTATAATTTGTTTATGATTTCTATCCCATTCCTGTAATTGGCGGTTCTTCCGCTGTTGGATGTGGTTAATAAATAAACAATAAATAAATGTACAAATAATCTTTACAAGCAGCAAGCTTTCAGATTGAACCTATATCATTTGTAACTATTTTTTCAAACTATTACCAGAGTTATCTCTGCCTTTAATACCAGAGTTGTAGTTTTACAGATATTTTTTAATTGAATGTCTCCGGCTTGGTATTCGCCTGTTTAGAGTGTTCAAGCCAGAGGCCAGGCTTGTCACCTCTTTGTAGACATAATCCCTAGCTGTGCTTATGAGGCATGGACGAAGAGTTTAACACAGGCAGCCTTTTTGGGGGAATGTTAATGCTGATCATCGCGCATTATAAACAGTTTCTGGAATCTTGTCAGTTTGAGGAACAATTTGGTACAGATTGCACAGTTTGTCAGTGAACATTTGAACCCTTTCTGTTCGGCTGTTATTAATGGGGTGGTGATATGCCAAGACGGGCTTGTGCAGCCAAGCGTAATGCAAACAAGTGAGTATGTGCAGGAATGCACATATAGATGACAACTGGCCGGGTGGTCTTTTCAAACTGTAGCTATGGCCGTCGTCCGTATTCAAGAGGATAAAACTGTTTAATGCCCACACTCTAGCAAATTAATGAAAGGTGTGATTTAAGCATTGGCAGATCAGGGGCCAATTTCATAGAGCTGCTTAAAGGTAGTCCACATGATTGGTAATCCTCCAATTTCTTTTTTACTGAATTATTACAAAATACCGTACTAGATTGTAAGTTAATAGTAGTCTCAATCATCCTGTGCAATGATGGCACCAGGTGTGCTGTCGTTGTCAAGAAAAGTGAAAATCTATATCGTTTAGTTGGAAACTGCCCTGTAGCCATTAGTCAAGGTGCTCCTGGCTACCCAGACGAGTTGCGCGCCCCAGACCATCATTCGGGGCGCATCACGCGTCCAGGTAGCCACGCGTGCCTTGACTAAAGGCTATCATCCGCCCGACGGTTGAAAACCATTTTTCTTTCTTTTTCGCCATCCAACAACTCAACTTTGAACAGGTCAGTGGATATTTCCTATAAAATACTAACCCCCAAATCCGGCCATTTCTGAAAATTGCAACAGTGACCAATCATGTATATTACCTTTAAGCACAAAATTTGCTTAAGCACAAAAATCCTTGCTTTGTAAAATTGGGTTACCAGCCAGAACTCTGTCTGAAATGTTATGCTAAGTAAACAACGGCTAAATACCAGTCACAAGCAATATACATCACATGGAGTTTTAGCCGATGACCTGATTTTAAAGCAAGTTTTTTTTCTTCTGCTTAAGCAAATTTTGTGCTGAATCAGCTCTATGAAATTGGCCCCTGACTGCATAGTTTCAGGCAGTGTTCGTACTTTGTACGGTTCAACACGTACACGAAATAACAAATCTGTGAAAGTTTGAGCTCAATACGTCAACCGAGTCGTGAGAAAATAATGGGGAAAAAAAACGATCTGTTTTTAGCATTGATTTTGAACATGCTCATAATGGGCTTTATTTCAATTGTTGGAAGTAAGCCCACGGCATATTTGGACGCCTTTAGTTACAATTTTCTGCACGATGACAGCATTTTAGATGGAAATATTTCCCAGGAGGATGGTTACCGGTGTACCATCTTCGTAAGCAGGAAGCTTTCAGATTGAAACTAATCAATTTGATTTTTGATCATTACCAAAGGTATTTCATGTCTTTAAAATGAGATTTAAGGCACTGTAATCCTTTGTCATGGAACCTGCATTCCAACATGTCCAAAGGCGTGTTCACAAGAACATGGGCAAAATCTTCAAACCTTGGAAGTACGTACGTACATTCACAGCCACTATTCACTTGTGACTTTTTCGTCGCAGACAAGCTGTGTATCAAATGCTTCCCTTCAGGCGCCCCCCCCCCCCCCCCCCCCCGACACGGAACAAAATCTCCCCAGCAATGAATAATAAATGCGAACCGCCGAAAGCCCACATCGCTCACGCCCTACATAACTCTTCGAAAAATGAAATAACGATCCGCTCGTTCTTCATCCCGAAGAGCCGCCGTCGTCCCACCACAGCTAAAAGGCGGCGATTAAGAGCCTAAGACTTTGACGGCGGGTGGAATTAAAACAACTCGGGAGGTAAAAAGCTGCAGACGCATTTTCTTGTTGCCCATCTCCCTTGTTCAGCTCCTTTTCGCCATCCATCAAAGCATTGACTGTAATTGCCACATTGGCAGCTTGCATCGTTAACGACTGCTTCACGTTCTTTAAGGGGGGAAACCAGACACCTTTTAGGACCCCCTTCCCCACTTCCTGTTTTAAATATTAACGATGTCGTTTCTGCTTGCGCCTTAAGACGAACGGAGAAGAGAATTATAGAAAAATAATTTTTTTAAAGATTGTACAGACCCATCTTAATGAAACCCCCATGCTCCATTGTGAGTGTGTTATGGGTTTTAGTGCATGCTTGAACGACCTTACTTCAATATGCAGGTTTGTTTTTTATTGCTGACTGTGTCGGGTCGCTGTACATGCATATACGTGTACAGTGAGCAGTATTCAACAGCGTTCGGTGATCCATCATTGATTCAGACAACACAGAATTTGCTGGCATTGTAAATTCTCGTATTTTGGGAGCAGCAATTAAAACACTCTTGAATACTCCAACCGCGTATGCTGTGTCTATTTAGTGGTTTTACCGAGCAGCATATGGGTAAGTGGATATCCGTGCATTAGAATGTAAACCGGAATGTGCTGCATGATTAATGGTTTATGTTTACACACTGATGGCGGATGCCTTCACCGCGATTCAGAGCTGATGGCGGCACTCTCCCAGTGAATTTATGCCTGGACGAAGCACGGGAGACATCGTGATAAGCCTTGTCCGGAGCGCTCGCTAGGACTTTGGAACTGCAGTGTACAAAATGTACATGTACATGTATTTGCTTTGAGAGCGCCTCGTAATGGAGGATAGCAGATTCTGTTGTGCCATGCTATCATCGAGTTCCATATAAACACTGTCGTTATTCATGCATGTCCCCAAAAAATTACCGTAGTCCGTAAACATTGCTTGAATGGCGTGTGGCTCGAGGGCGATAACGAAACGAATATATACATGTACGTGTTATGTAGTGCGATGGCTGTGTGAAAGAATCCCTTTTTAGTGGAGAGGCCTGGTGCATGCATATAAAATACCTATTTTGTCTCGGGGATAGGATCACGGTTTTGGTTTCACATGAAACCATGAGTGTGTTATCGGGACTGGACAATGCACAGTGACAATTGGAATTTTGTGAACAAGGTTTGCAGAGTTCTTGCAGTGATCCGATGGGCCTTCATTGATGTGCAAAGCTTGTTTAGTGCTTGTCCTAGTTTTAAAATGTAATTGTGAGTGAGCTACATGGATTTGTAAAGCGACTGTTTGCTGATTCTCATTTTTTTTTTAAATTTATTTATTCTTTTTTTGATTAAATAAAGATGCCTTTGAGATATACATGCAGCCAGATGTCTGAAGCGCAATTCTGGTTGTTTCGTCTACATGTATATTGCGCATGTTGCAATATGGTGTTATAATTAATAGCCGTACATGTGAGGAAAAAATTATGCATTTGGCATTTTAGCTTATAGTGGCACATCCGTACACTGCATTATATCAGACTCTCACAGCACTTTTCTGTAACCGTTTCCCCATCAAAGTTGTAGAAATGGAATACAAATCTGAAAATTGTGCACCGCGAGTCCGCGACAAACAAAACAAGATTGTTTGCATTATGCTTTGCTGCACAAGCCACTTAGGCATACCAGCAACCCATTGATAACAGCCGGCCAGATGGGGTTAGTATTCTATGGATACTGGGTTCGAGTCTGGCCATGAAATCATGGGGCTTGTGTCCTTGAGCGAGACACTTTACCATATGTTGCTGTCTTTATCCTGGAGGTAAAAGTGTGCTTTTGAAGCAGGACTGTGTACTCTCCTGAGGAAGTTCAGATGGTGTCGGGAATAATTTTTTGTCCCGATGATCAGGGGGGGGGGGGGGGGGGGGGGGAGGAATAATGTTGTGCCATGAAAACTGTGTTTGGCTTCATGTATATGGCCTGATTCTCTTTTTTGTGTTGATTAAGATATGCCGCGCTTTGAGTGCAGGTGATTGGCCATTGGCTTATTCCAGGCACAATTCCCAGAAATATGACTGGATAATAATCCCAGTGCAAAGTTGTATATGGGGGTTGTCCATCTGGGACTTGCTGATATATGCTGATATAGTAATGAAGACCTCTACAAGATGGAGATTACGGGTTCAGATCCCACTGCTGTGGATTTAATGGGGCGCCCTGGTCTAATGGTTACCGTGTCTGTCTCAAGTGCGATGGTACATGTATGTGGGTTTGAACCCCGCCAGGGGGATTATGGTGAGTAAGTAAATACCGGCATTCGTGGACTAGGGACAAAAGAGTTAGGGCGTAGACAAAGGGTCCACGATTGACCGAACGTCCACGATTGAAAATCGTGTACAAAACATATGGGAGGCCTTCGGAAAAAGTTGGTACAAACAAGAAAGGGACAATAGGGAGTCTGCGATTGCCGGTATTTACACACTTGTCTGTGTGGTTGTGTGCGCTTGGGAAAGACAAAGTGTCTAAACGGATTGAGCTGATCTCGAACTGCTGCATAGAACTGACCATGGGTAATAATTGTCGAGCGCTTTGAGACATTTGGTATAAAGTGTTGAATAAGCAGCACATTATTATTATAATTGTTATTATTATTATTTAAAAGATCCTTTAATGCAGCGAACACATCAGCTGCGAAATCTGTGTGGGAGAAGACAAAAAACAATAACCTGCATCACTAAAATGAAACTGATTTACTCATGTGGCCTATTCATGTGCACGGCGACATTGTTGCACACGAAACTCGGCAGTTCGCTCTGAGGTATAAAACGGGATCACCCGCTGAAGATGAATGCCTCCGCTTCCTTACGGCGTCGCTTCCACACATTCTACCAGTTGGATCCACCAAAATCACTCCCGGATGGTTTTCAATCAGCATTCATGTCACGCCGGGTAGGCTCGGACACGAATCTCACCCAACCCAACAGGAGCATGTGTGTGTATACACGGTCTCTTCGAATCCTGATGGGGGCCCCTTCATCCCCCTCTGGTTATAGCAAACACAGAGCGTGCCGATTCTAAGCTCACAGAACATGGCGCCAGGTTTTTTTTTTTCTTCTTGTGTGTGGCTAATTCAATTCTCCGCGGCCGCGTAGATGGCTACAGTTATACCCCATGTCGCGATAATTATATTACTGGCCAGGGCAGCGATTCGATCACCGACGACCGTGCAATGCACGCTTGACTTGCGGGCCCATTCATCATCATGAGGTTGTTACACCAAGTACCGGCGATCGGCGGCTCGACCGCAAATCACAAGAAAAAATGTATAACAATAAAATAATCGTCACATTTGATATGCAGATGTGTCGCGCTCGATTGGGTTCAGTTTTGCACTTTGATAAAGGAGGCGGATCACCCCGCATGTATATATTTAAACGGACATCTATAATTGGATCTTCAGGTAGGAGATTCCGCAAGCAATCCAGGTCAGCGTCGCTGATATCTTGGCTAATGAGGCTGTGTCAGGACAATTCATATTTTAGCGGATGCAATGTATTTTTGAGGCAATTTCATGGTTGGCAGAGTGAATTTACATGTAAAATGCTGGTGCTACCGAGCCACAGTGCGCATGTATGCCATATGCTGTAACGCTACCGGCTTGATAAGTTTGTCCCAATATGCAGTTGAGTTGCTGTTGTAACCAATCACCAGAATGAATGAGACAAAATTTGCATTGGACGGCCGGGCGGCTGCCTGTGTGGATGTGACGGGCCCAGTCGTGATTAGTGTATTGTTTTGTTTTCATTCATGTGGCAAGAATGATGAAACAGCTGTTGATATGTGTACCACAGCACATTGGAGATATTACGTGGGTTCAGACTATACTAATGCGGAAGTAACTCTGGCTGGCGCTGTGGCTGGTAAAATTTGACCAGAAGTGTGAGTAGTTTTGAGACGAATTGAACAGTTCTGGCTGGTGTCGGGTATGGCTAGTGTTCTGCTTTTAGATTATGGTGAGAAAAACAAATTGAACAGTCATGGGGTAAGTTTGTGAATTCTGGCCTGTAATCTGGCCAGCGAAATTGTTAGTGTGGCTAGTAGTTTTCCGGCCCTTTGGGTTGACCTAATGCTTGTGTGGCCTTGGAATGTGGGAAGTGAGACTTGCAAATAGTGCCGGAAACTTTTACATTCGACTCACCATGCCTCATCCAGAAGTCGCGACCCTCCAAGCTTCATATGTTGAACATCTGACCTTTTTTTTTTTAATCCGATCGGATGCTTATTATTACTACACCGCTGCATGCTAAGCTACGGCCAACCTGCCCACAACATCTTGAAGTGAATTACCCATGCTCCGGTGAGCACATAGGTCCGTCAGTGTCAGGGTTGTTAAGGGGGGTGGGGGGGGGGGGGGGGGGGGAGGCTGTGACAGGTTGCAGGAGGGACATTTACGTCTGCGTTGTCATCAGAAATGTTGTTGGCTCCTGTTTTGTTGTTGTTATTTTGAAGCGCAACACAATAAGCCAGTTCGTTATCTCGATGAAGTAGTCCAGGTCAAAGGTTATTCGGGATAAAATTGCCGACGTAATGTCTCTTGATGTTACGCGAACTGGCTTATTGTGAAAAAAAAAAAAATTCCTTTGTTTTAATTGGGTTGATTAAAAGCTGTATATCCGTGCTCTGGCCGATAATTTCAGTTCAATGGATTTTCCACGACTGACAAATTATCCAAGAAAACTATTTGTGAACGCACACACACACAAGTGTGTATAAAACGGGTGCAATCGGGGACCTCCTATTGTCCCTCTTTTGTTTATACTCGGAAGGCCTCCCATATGTTTTGTACACGATTTTCAATCGTGGACGATTCTTTGTCTATGCCCTAACCCTTTTGTCCCTACATGTAGTCCACGATTGCCAGTATATATATACATACTCACAGAAGCACTTTACTACACTGTGCACTCTTTGTAGTCTGCCTAAAAGAATATATTATTTCATACTCCACACAAACACTGATATACATCAATACTGTAATTTATAATTTCAAACTTTAGTACATCTCTTACTTTACCAGGGGCCTCATTGGAAAGCTCACAAAAACGCTGACAAATCTGCGCTTCAGTTTGAACCAAGCACGGCCAAAATAGCATTTATAAAAATAAAAACTGTAATTTTCAAAACCTTTTTGACAAAATTCATAATTCTACACCTTCTTCCACTTGTGCACCCCATTTCTATTTTCTGAATGCTTTTAAAAATCTTGTTGGTGGAAGACAGATTTCCGTATTTTGAAAAATACGGACAAATAAAAGCTAAGCTGAATCGAGTCAAATCGAATCATATCGAGTTATTGTACACACATGTATGCTGCACAGTTTTACCTTGACAATTTTAACAGTATGCATGTACATTGGAAATAGATATTGCAACATGATTCTGTTGGGATTTTATTTGATGGTCCAATGAAATAATGATCCGAAAGGTACATGTTAATATTAAACAATATGCATTCATGTACCACAAATGCTTCCCATAAAATCCAACCACTTTGGTCAATTTACAAACGACTAAAAGAAAATGCCTTCATGGCTCGTGGCATTTCTACCTGCAGAATTCCAGATAAAAGGCGACTAAAAGCTGAATTAATAAAAAACCAATTACAGGTGAGGACAACTGAATAGGCCACATATTCATGTGGCGCCATTCAGAAATCCACTCGTAAATTATATGCCCATCCTGCACTGTAACGGTTGACCTTTGTTCGTCTATTCATGGCTGTTCCAGCTGCTATTGTGCCATGGGAATTGCCCTGTAACCCCCTGCCGATGCCGAGAAAACAAACACACCGTGTTCCTTTTGAAAAAAGGGACCCCCTGGTTCTTTTGTGTGTTTGGGAGGTGATGTTGTTGTTTGCACAGGGACAATGACGGCACTGGCACGCGCCGCCACGTGGCAGTGGCCGACATGTTGTGCAATTCCAGATGCAGTTATGCGTAATGCGTACTTAACGGGCTGCTGTGGTTGAGAGGGTGTTTATCAGCACAGTTCTGGTCTTTTGTTGATTGAGCCCGTGGATTAAAAAAGACCGATCGCATTCAAAATCAGTCTCCCAAATCTAAGTCCAGGATTAAAAATGATATGTGGCCTGGCCTCACAAAATGAGTGGGTATTCGGAGTTGCAAGCAAAAATAACAATTTTTTTACAGAAAAATTGATTTCAACATTCAAATTTTTGAAAAGCGGCCTTCTATTATATCACAAATTTTTCACATGTTTTTTCTCGCCATGGGAAAAACTCCAAACCACACAACCGAATGCAGATCATGTCAAGTGCATGACCCTTTTATTGTTTTTATAATTTCTTTACAATTATTGATACAATATTTAATTGAAGGTTCATAAGCTAATTGACAAATTACATGCTCTTTTACTAATATTGCCTACTGTCAACTGAAATCGTGTTTCGGAAAGATCAAATTTTCATGTATTTCAAAGGTCAACATTTCCATTATCGAGCAATGTGTGTATTAAAACTCGTAAAAGGTCCTTGGCATTTTCAGCCAGTTCATTCCCCTCATAATAGCAAATTTCAAAGTTAGAAATTCTCAGCTTTGAAAAACAACCGGTTAGACCTTAAAAAGGACAGTGTTCATCATATTTTGTATAATTTAACAAATACACAAAATAACAAACGTGAAATTTTTAGCTCAATCAGTCATCCAAGTCACAAGACCATCGCTGGAAATTTATACAAAAATTCCACTTCTCTTGAAATTGACAGCACACCAGGTGCCATGATTTCACAGGATGCTTGAGACTGTTATTTACTTACAGTCAAGTAAAAGGTATTTCATATTAATTTCATAAAAATTTCATTATTTTTGTTTTTATGTTTGCAAATGTTGTATGTTGCCTTTAAGAATTCAGGTGTAGTCGGGTATTTTACCCTAATAAAACATTTTTTGGGTCATACCAATGCTTATAGAATGTTTTGCCCAAAACATGATTTGTGTATTGTATACAAAAAAACCAATTACAGGTGACAAATTTCAATCGTGCAAATCAGAAGAAATGGAGCTTTTTTTGTGTGTGTAAAGCCGGAGCATGTTCCCCGAAGCGAAAGTAATGGTGTCAGATGAATTTAACGGCGACACTTCTTGGTTGAATAATGTCCCTTGCGATGACCGGATTTGGCTTGACATTTCGGGGGGAAGGGAGATGCGGAGCAGGGACCAGGCTAAGAGCATCTCATCTGCAATTCCAATGGCTGCCTGCCGTTTCCCCCCAGGGCTCCGACGGTATATCTCTTCCCCCGTCTTAAGGAACGTCTCGTATTTGTTCTCAGGTTTAAGTTATCGACATGGCAGGAGAGAGAAAGCCTGGAAGATTGGGATGAGAGGAAGGGGAAAAAAAGGAATGACAATTGGAGGAACAGGTGGGCATTCGGAGTTGCGTTTCAGTCGGAAATGATCAACCCGTTTTGGACATCCTGTTAGGTTTTTTTCATTTTTTCATTTTCAAGGAAAGGGATCGAGTTAGACTGATATTTAATGCTTCTTGCTGGCGTCATTCCTCGTCTCAAATCCTTGGCCAATGCGTCATGAATTGGGACAGTTGGGGAGTTGGTCTAAGGGGTGGGGGGGATGTCAGAAAGTCACCTGTGTAAACCGAAGCTAGCCCGACGGGACAGAATATTCTATGAGCTCAGCAAATACCTAAAAAGCTTCTGTCGTGTTGGCGCATGCTAAAAAAGTACCAAGGCTTGCAGCAAGCTCCAGCCTCCACCCCCCCCCCCTTCCTCCTGACTTGATCTTTCTCAATATCCTGGAATTGCGTGCGTGTTGATTCTGACTGGCAGCCCGTAGCTGGGTTACCGGTTTGTCCGCATAATTCTTGGATGCCGGAAGTGTCTCCGACTTCAATGCTCGGGAGTGTGTGTGTGCAGACGAGGATTCCGGGGGGAAATTAAAAATGACACTCGGTGTCAGTCAAGAAACGGAAAAATCCAATAAGAGTTAAGAGTGCTCGAACTTTTGGAGAATACTGGATTTTGGGTAGTCGTCTTCAGAAATCAGACACCGCTTCACATTTTTTTCCCTTTCTTTTTTAGCAACTTGTGCGTTTTAGAATCCGTGACATGTTCATTATTGTGGCGCACTTCTGAAACGAATGGCACGTTCCTCAACTGTTCATGTATTTGCTTTTGGGGTGTGCATCACAACCGGGTAGCCAAATACCCGACCGTTCATGTCAGGAACCGGTTCCAGATTATGGAATCAAGTACCCGTACAACTTTACATTATCGCATAGTAACTTAATACCAGACAAGGAAAATATATAGGTTTTGAATGTTATTTTTCGGGAATTTTCAAAATTAAGAAATTAATCTACATGGGAAACCAGCACAGATTTCATGTTTATGATGCTCACGAAAGTTGACAATAAGGGGAATTTACCGGTCGTTGTTTTTGTAGTCTGGGTATGGATAAGAGCCCCGACGAGACATGGCATGCCTCATTCCACAACTGTATAAAGCTTCCGGACAGCCGTCTTTTGTGATATGCCGGCGCATGCACGTGCTGGCACACGCAAAGGCATGAAAGGCTGAGAAGTAATCATGTTTACTGGATAGGCATGAGATTTTTCAGACTTTTTGTATCTCAGAGAAAGACATTATTACAACTTCCGGGATTGCTGCAACCACTTGATGCTTTACTTTCATGGCGTTAGTTTTGCATTCTCGTCAAACTTTGGAATTCCTACAGGTTTTTGTAAAGACACGTAAAACCATGGGTGCTTTTTGCAGTTCGTACTGTAACCATGATTTGTAGATGGAGCAGAGCAACTTGCTATCATTCTGTTGTGTGCCAAGAAAGATTGACATACGTGTGTCTGGACATTTTTTTAAACTGTTTTGTTTTTTCAAGAGTACATAAACATTTGATGCTTTTCGTGTAGATTTTGTCAGACATGATTTTAGACCCCCCCCCCCCCAAACAAAAAAAGTCTAAAGCTTTTTTTTAGGGGGGAGGGGGACAAGTTGTTTATAATTTCAGTTTAACATTATGAAACTTTGATATTTTGGGGAGACTTTTTGAGTCATTTTGGAAAGTATCGGACATATTGGAAAAAATGCATATACTTATAATATAGTGAGGTAATCTGAACCAAAATCTTGTCTGGATGTGTGGAATCTTTTCCTTATCCATTGTTGGCTACTAGTTTGGAAATTGGGAATTTGTTTTGATATTTTGGGGAAACCTTGTGAATAATTTGGGAAAGTTTCTTAAAAAACAAAAACAAGATGGGTATAAAAATTCTTGTGAGGTTATCCGAACCAAAATAATGTGTACAAATTTGGTTTTAAAAAAACCCAAAGTGGACACATCTTAATGGGTAGAATTAAAATTCGCAGCCTTCTTAGTGCAGCTTTCTTAACGTTCTTGGCATTTATTTCTCGTTTGCTACAGACCAACATTACGGTCCTGGACAATCCGCCGGACGACAACTCCACCCTGATCGTCGTGACCGTGGTGCTAGTAGCCTGCATCGTCGGTATCCTGATCGCCGTCATCACCGTCTACTGCTATCGGCAGAAGGCACGGATCCGGGCCAAACTCAAGGGGCTGTCGTCCAACGGGGGTCCAGCGGAAGGGGAGGCCACTGCTGACTACCAGGTAAGAGAGACATTAGTGGATCTGATTGGAGAGTGACAGATGGGTGAACAGCAGAGTTGGAGTCGAGTCCCTGCAAGTCCTTTCACAAGTACTTTCGCAAGCCCAGTCAGAATTCCTTTCATAAAGCCGGTCACAAGTATTAACTGGATGAACAATGACAAAGGAATGCCTTTGTCAAAGCTCATTTGAATAGCTTGTGATTGGGATTAGGACTGGAGGGCTTGTGATGGACTTGCAGGGACTTGTGGGGACTTGTGATGGACTCGACTACATCTCTGGTGAACAGACACAGCAGCCGAACTGATCCGGACCAAGCTGTGCACGGTGTAAGTTCGTGAACTGATACTCGAGCAGTTAACCTTTTTGAATACAGACGACGGCCATAGCCGTAGTTAAAAAAAAGACCATGTGTCCGGTTGTTGTCTGTAGGCGCATTCCTGCATGTACTCAATCCATTCATGTTTCAATTATATTGTTTGAATTGGAGCGTAATGAATAGATGGAGCTTTTTCAAACAACGTTTTTATTCAAACGAAGGAGGGGTGGGAAAGGGGGCTCCAAATGCGATGAATAGGACCACTCTATTCGGTTTCAGTGTCTATTGTTTGCATTTTACACAGCCTGTTCTTGGCACACCAACCCCCCATCAATAAAGGTCGGACGCAAGGGGTGAAAGGGTTTTTAAACATAAAATGATTTTATAACCGCGCAAGTACATGTACACGCAGAAATTCATGTCAAAACTTTAGAAGCCCTTTTCGGTGAATTGTATTTCTGCCACAGAGACCATTTGGGTGTCGGTTCGTGATGTCATTGACGAATTGCACACTGTCCCAAAGATGACTTCAGCCTCCAAAATATTTGGGTGCACACCGCTCTCTGCAAAAGGGCTGTGATCTGATTGCACAGAATCTACATCTTGAAAAATCAACTATACTCGCCAACGGCAATTACATTTACAGATTGTAAGGTTCAGGTTTTTCATTTGCGGTCAAGTCATCGTTGATTTTCATTTTAATAGGTGAACAAGCATGTAACTTAAAATAAGGTACATTTATAGGTTTTGTATGAAAGGCAGAAATTGCTAAATTTAGACAGGGAACATCGTCAAAGGTGTTATTTTATGACAAGAAATAATTTAACTGCAATAATTTAACTGCAATAATTTATATTTTGAAGAAAAGTGTCCATGTGATTACTGGACTTCAGTTGTGCATGGCTGCATTACATTTTAAGTTCTTCTGGGTGTGACAATTAAAGATATGGAAACTTAAATTGCTAAACAAGTAATTTAAAAAAAAAAACTTTTTTTGCATTTTAATTGCTTTTGAGTATACAGTAGAATGCCACAATAACGAATATCAAGGGATCCACAAAAAGTGTTCAGTATAGTGGTCGTTCGTTATTGTGAATAATGGTATGTATTGAATACATCAATTTGGGAGCCAATGAGGATGTTCGTTATAGCCAAATGTTTGGTATAGCGGTGCTCGTTATATAGCGACATTGTACTGTATATTCGATCCTTCACAGAAATGTCGGCACCGCCAAATAAGCCGAAACCTGCATTTACTATATTCACCGCATGCCAGGCATCCACATAATAATATATCAAGTGTGGTGGTAAAGAGTATATGAGCGAGTAAACGGGAAGGGGACGCTCGGCTCGTACAAACCAGACTGATTGATGAGATGAGCCTTCTTGAACAGGTTACTGCCGTGTTCTTGGCTCCTGACCGCCTGAGAGCAATGCATATAATCAACGGTTATCCAAACAACTTGGCCCGCCGTAGAACAATCTCGGTTCCAGTGGGTCAATCCAATATTCAAATGCCGTTTGATTACCCTCGCCATAACCCAACCCCCCCCCCCCCCCCCCCAATTTCAATAGTGCAAGTGACATTCCAAGCTGGGTTATATCGGGCGAATCTTTCTCCCCGGTGAACAAGCCGACACAAGTGACATGTAAAAATGAAATTAACATCTATTCGCCAATGAAATGAGGTTCTTTTCCTGATCGGCAAAAACAAACTGAGATGATTTTTTTTTAATAGGGATTTCTCTCGCTTAAAGTAGTCGCTGGGAGCGTCGTTGGGGTCAAGTGTAGGGACCATACACCTGTGCAGGTGGCGGGGATGTTCTGCATGTTGTAATTCATTTTGGGCCGTCCGTCACTATGACAATATCTAAATGACTCTGATTTTTTTTAAATGATTGATGGGAAAATATTCCCGACATTAGTCAGGTTTTTTTTGGGGGGTGGGGGGGGGGGGGGGGGGGGGCTGCAATTTGATGTTTGAGGATTATGTTTCATGGGAGATGTTTGCAAAAACAAGTTGAGGCTTTGTGATTCGGAGCATTATTGCCAGATCTCATTTTGAACCAAAAAAATGTATTTTACAGAATTGTTTTGATCAGAAATTGATCGTGATTGGAATGGTTATTTTTGTGTCCAATCATTTTTTGGAAATGTACCTTTTCTCCCCGATGCTAAAGGTAATAATTGACATTTGTTTTAATCTGAAAAGTATATTTTCTGTTTGAAATAAAGGTTGTATGGGTAGAACAGCTGAAAAACAAGCATAGACATGGAATCACCAACTCCCACACAAAAAAGCAGTTATCTTCTTCGGGCTTATCGGGGGGGGGGGGGGGGGGGGGAATGGATGAATGACCAGTACCTAGCCTATGAATACAGGCTGATAATGCCCCCCCCCCCCCCAAAAAAAAATTTTACCTCTGATATAGACGAATCCCGACTTGACAAAAATAAGCACTGGGCCCAATTTCATGGCTCTGTTAACCACAGCTTTCCGCGCTTACGATCACCATTTTGGATCACCAACAGCGCTAGCGGAAAAATTCTCCACTAACCCTGTAAGCACAGAATCCTTAGTTACAGGATGTACGCATGCTCAGGAGCCAAACTTCCCCGCTAACGCGTGAAATACGCTTGCCGTAGGCACAGATTTTTCTGCTACAGTAAGGGGGGATTTTTCGCTAACGGTAAGCAGAGCCATGAAATTGGGCCCTGATCTGCACACTTCCGACTTTGAAAGCGAGGCTCTCAGTACTCAGTCATCAACTTGCCACGCTGAACGTGTGCTGCCGTGTATGGCATGATTCATTCATGCATGAATAAATGTGTTGTTTAGCACAGTGTTTCATCCCTGAGATATCCCCCCTTTCAACCCAAAAGTGTGCAGACTGGGCTAATGTGAAATTTGTCCATCTATTCCATAGTTTCTTGAATGGAAAAGGAGTTCCGGCAATTTTTTTATTTATTTATTTATTTATTACATTTGTTTTCCCAGGGTTTACTGGTTCCCATTGGGGCCCTTTATATATTTGTTTTAAGTTAAAAATGAATATTTACACACATACAAAAATATTTACATAAATACAAGAATATTTACACACATTTACATTTTCAGCTTTCCAATGTTAGGCTATCGCTAATTTACAGGACGGGTGAAAAATCCTGCGAAAACAAAAAACCTTTGGAGGAAAAAACAAGGGGAAATTCCCATCCGGCTTCACTTGGCCGTCGTAATCTGTATGTATTGATCCAATCTGTACTTTCTCTCACACCTACCCTCCCCCCCCCCCTTTCTCTTTTCTAGGATCTGTGTCGACAGCGAATGGCCAGCAAGTCCTCGGAGAAGCCGGAGCCACTGAGTCGCATCAGCAGCGTGGCCATGAGTGAGGGTGCCAATCCCAGTCCGTCCAGCCGCAGCAGCACGTCCTCGTGGAGCGAGGAGCCGGTGCAGTCCAACATGGACATCTCCACCGGCCACATCGTCCTGGTGAGTCCGAGAGAAAGAGAGAAAGACATGGGGGGGATGGTGGTATATATCCCCCCACTTTTTGACTACCGTAACAAAAATCTAAGCCTATTTCAAAACAAAAATGCTAAAACGTAGTGCGTACATGTTTTAGTATACCTTTTTTTAACAGTGCCTTCGCGTTCTTCTTATCCTACCTCCCCCCCCCCCCCACATTTTAGGGTGATTTAAAAAACAAAAATCTTGATCATCTCCCACTATGGGGCACGGATTTACTCCACTAGAGAGAGAGAAAGCTGAGGGGCGTGGATCTCAAAATCAGATGGGAAAGAGGGCTGTGTTCCACGTTTGCATCATGAGACATGCATTCGCACATAAATATAACGTGTAGACAACACTGCACACTTTGAGAATGGGGGTAATGAGTGAAAGGGTATCGTACTATACTGGAAGGGGCTGTGCAGGAGAGAAGGAGTTTAAGTTGAATTCCCTCCTTCAGAAAAAGTTCTATAGGGTTGTTGGGGCACTCGAGCCAAGCACTTGGGGGAAGCCCGTTTCTCCCCATCTGACAAAAAAATCAGGTTTTCCCTCCTCCCACAACGCAGACGCCCCCCCCCCCCCTACCCCCTCCCCACCCCAAAAAAAGAACAACAATCCGCTTTTGCAGATGGCTGCAAATCTGCATCTGACCAGGGGCCAATTTCATAAAGCTGTTAAGCACAAAAATTTGCTTAGCATGAAAATGTCTTGCTTTAATAGCAAAAACAGGTTACCAGCCAAAAGTCTATGTAATTTTCATGCTAAGCAAGCAACAGCTGAATGCCAGTCAAAAGCAATATTCCACACATGGAAATCTGGTTGGTAATCCAGTTTTTATCACGGAAGCATTTGCATGCTGAGCAAATTTGTGTGCGTAACAGTTTTATGAAATTGGCCCCAGATGTTTTTATCCTGACCAGTTATTTATCCTGCTGAAATGCATCCCTTTGAATTTTCTTACCCGTTTTTGTGACTCTTAGCATAAGAAAAACAATTCCCTGTTGGTTTTTCTTGCCGCCAGTGTCTACGGCTACAATTCGTCTTTAACGTTTCTCAGTAAAAACTCCAGAATACACGTACGTGACCAGGGGCAAATAAATCAATCCAAACGCAAGTAATGAGAAAAAATAGTTTGTCCTTGTGCAATTTCACCTCTGAAAAGCGACAAAACAAATTTAATCCTGTGATTTATGTGTTAACCGTTTTTTTTTTTTTAAGACCTTGATGGTACTACATGTACATCGGATCACATCAGTGATTTTCAGCCATTTCACTTAAGTTAAATTCCTGTAATGCAGTAATGCACCAGTCGTCTTGTAGTGGAAATGTTATACTTCGGAAGTAATTCAGTTATTAATTCTAAGCTTTGACTGCTAGAATTATTTGGTTAACTGCAGACCGACATAAAAAGGGCAGATTGAATCATTTCTTACTTCGATAATTTCCCCAGTGAAAATCCATTGAAAAGCCAGTTCATGTTCGTGTTTGATTCAAGAATGAGACGTTGATTGTGTCCATTGTCTCGTGTCCCTGTAGTCGTACATGGAGGACCATCTACGCAACAAGGACAGGATCACGAAGGAGTGGGAGGCTTTGTGTCGGTACGAGCCGGACGTCAGCAGCACCAAGGTCGGGGCTCTGGCTGTCAATGCCCCAAGGAACCGCTATCAGGACGTTCTACCATGTAAGAAACGTGCACCATGAACGGGGGACTTTATGGGAGGTGGGCTTGATGGGAGGTGGGCTTGATCAAAGTACAACAACCTAAACTCTCGGAACTTAAATCTAAATCCCAGTTCAATGTCCTTAAACAGTGTCCTTAAGCCTGGATTTAAAGTCCAATTCATCAGTGTCCACAAACCTTGAGTTCTGAGTTCTGGATCTCCATGTCCTCAAACCTTGAGTCTGAAATCATGTTCTCAAACCATAAGTTTTAGTCCACGTCTAAAGCTTGAATGTCTTCAGTGTTCTGAAGCCTGGATTTTGAGTCCAGTTCTTCAGCGTCCTCAAACCCTGAGTTCTGAGTTCAGGACCTCCATGTCCTCAAATCGTGTTCTCGAACCTCAAGTTTTAGTCCATGTATAAAGCTTGAGTCTAGCTGAAGTCCTCAATGTCCTCACAACGTGAATGTGAATCCAAGTTGTTATGTCCTCAAATCTAAAGTTTGTGTCCATTCCCTCTATGTCCTTGAATCTTGAGTCTTAGTTCAAGACCTTCATCAAATCTTGAGTCCGTTGTCCTTAGACATTGGGCTTGAGAATTTGTTCTCAGTGTTTTAAGACTAGTTCAGCTGAAGTCTGCAGTGTCCTCAGAGTCCAAGTCCTCAATTTCCTTAATCCAAATTCTTTTTTGTCATCCAAGCCGAGTCTCAGTCCAAGTTATCAGTGTTGTCGAACCTTCAGTGTGTGTGAGCCCTTGTTCTCATTGTCCTCAAACCCTGAGTCCGAGTCCCATGTCTCAGCATCCTCAGACCTCGAATCCCAGCCCAAATTGTCGTTATCCTTAAATCTTGTGTCCTTAAAATTTGGGTCTGACTCCACATTGTCAGTGTCCTCAAACCTTAAACCCTCAGCCCAAGTACTTATGTCCTCAAACCTAGAATCTGAATCGGAGCAATGACATTTTTTTTTGGGGGGGGGGGGGACACAGACCTGGAAAAATTGATTAGTTATGTATTACAGGCCATACCAAAATACTGCAATTTTTTGTTTCCCATCCTGGCGTTGGTGGTGTAGTTTTACTGCTGCTGGCTGAGAGTCTGAATTTATAGCCCTAATGGTGGGTTGCTGAATCACTTGGCTTCTACTAAAACATTTTATGTTTAGGTTAGGTTGAATAGGGAGGTCCATTTTGGATTTTAAATTAAATCCACTTGAATTTGTTTTAATTTATTATTTTTTTTTAACGATGTGGACAAAAAACTGCACGGAGCCCAAATTTTGCTGGGACAGAAACACTGCTGTATCCTTGATTGATGGGAGTCGGGTTTCAGGGAAATTGACAGTGTTTGGCAAGCCATTCTGCGCATTGTGCAAGCAGTGTGTGTCTATATGCAGTGTGTAATGAGCTTTGCGATGCAGCGAAGCGAGAGCTGGATGTGCCCCCCCCCCCCCCCCCCCCCACTCCTCCTCATAGATACACCCCATAGATACAGAGCTAGCTCTATGAAGAGTAAATAGGTTTTACCAGAATGGATCTTACCAGAGTCGCGGTCTAGTTTGCTGATAAAGAGTGGATGGGGGAGTGGGGATGGAGGGCGTTTGTGGATCAGAATGAGGGCAATCTGTCTTTGGGAGATGTGGATGGCTATAGGTACTGCGGCACGATGAAAGGAAGGTAGCATTTTGTATGTCCAGGTATTGGGATGAGGGGTGAGGCAAAATAAACGAAAACCAAAAAAGGTTTTTGGTTTTGAAAAAAAGAAAAGAGGATTACAATCTACAGGCAGATGGCATGGATTATTCAGGTCATGTTATGATGCGGCAATAATGCGGATTAATCTACCTATCAACCTTGGTTTCTAATCCGGTTTAAGAGTATAGCCATTAATCTGGATTAAACCCTCTGTTAGGAGTAGATTAGTTTCCGTTGTCCTTTTGCTGTTATCGTTTATTGATGTTTAGAAAATTGAAGGCTGAGAGAGGTTTTGTGGATACGCCGTGTGAAATGACTAACTAAAGTGTGGTTCTTAGAAAAACCAGAGGTAAAAACTTATACGTAGTGTACACTGTTGGTAATCCTCCAAATACCTAATACGAGACTGTAAGTTAATAGTAGTCTCAATCATCCTGTGAAATGATGGCACCAGGTGTGCTGTCGTTGTCAAGAAAAGTGGAAATTTATATCGTCTTCCAACGATTTCCAGCTGGAGATCGTTGGAAAACTGCCCTGTAGCCTTTAGTCAAGGTGCGCGTGGCTACCCGGACGAGTGGCGCGCCCCGGACATGCTGGCATTTGTGGCGCGTCACGCATCCAGGTAGCCACTCGCGCTTTGACTATAAAAGGCTATCATCCGCCCGACGGTTGAAAACGAGCGCCGTTTTTCTCTCGCTTTTTTTGCCATCCAACAATGCAAAACTTTGAACAGGTCAGTGGAACGATATTTCCTATAAAATGCTAACCCCCAAATCAGCCAATTTCTGAAAATTGCAACAATGACCAATTATGTACACTACCTTTAATGTTTTTGTCAGAATGCTCTGACAGTAATCTGGAAAAACAGCTGAAACTTGTACACTGCCAAAATGTTTCTCTTATTTTGAGGGGGAAAAGTTGGGTTTTTCCAGGGGGAGGAAAGAAGGAAAATGTTTCCAATGTCCGTTTCTTGATTTATGAAATACTTAATCGGATGTTTTTTCTTGATTTGAGAAACTTGGAATAAGAATTTTGTTAATGTTCTCAAATTGAGAAAAAGGGAGTTTTTTTTTTCTTGTTGGTAGGAAAATATTCCTCAATCCAAAAAGATTTTCCTACTGAATTTTCTAGAGAGATTGACAAGAAATCCCCTTTACTTTTCTGGAATCAAAACAAAAAAGTCTGATTCCATTTATTATTAAAAGCGCATTGATTCTGCTCATTGGTATTGTTTCTGCAAAACCTCTCTCTGTTTGTACTCTCTGCCATTCAAACCTTCAATCACATTTTAAAAGAAGGCATTTCTTCAATAAACGTACATGTGAATTGTATTTGTTCTTTAGACTGGCACTCAGCATACACGTATAACTGCACAGGCTAACGAATGTACTGTACAATGGGAATATTAAACCCGGGCGGTAATTCCCTTTCATTAAGATTTTCGGGCAAGGATGATTCAGCATGTAACAGTGCATTCAATATCATATGATGCAAGATATGGGGGCAGAGGGAACCCCCTCTTTTGTGTTGGTCATTGTGTTCCCAGAATCTAAGGAATTCTTTTCAGAAGTCTAGGGGGATGTGTTAGGTAACAATAGTCTGGAGAGTGTATAGGGTATAGGGACAAAAAGGGGGGTACCCCTCTGTCCCATATCGTGCTGGGTATATTCAATATTGCAGTCTACAGCCTCAGACCCGGCTTGCATCATCGCTCAAGTGTGGCCGCCGTTTATAAAGAAGACGGGATCGTGGTTTACGAAATCTGAAACTGCCTGTCTGCTGAGTCAGTCGAATTCACGGCGAAGGTGGTTGATATTTGTAAACTTGTCACTAATTTAGATTGCTGCTTTAAAAAATTTGTAATTTTCTTAAAAAGAGTTATGGAGCCAGTTTGTCAGCCGTCTAATAATAAGGAACACTACCAACCATACAGTACATTGCAATTTAAAAGTTATGACTGTGAATGGGAATGGGAAATTTTGTGAAAAGAATTTGCATTCGCATTTCGCATTTCACACGCAACTTTTCAAGTGGGAAATTATGTTCCCGCTTTTGAGAAAAGGAGTGAAAATGTTTTCTCCGGGTGGGAAAATTTGTTCCCATTTTGTGATGTGAAAATGAATTTCCTCGGAAGAGATAAAGTCTGAAGAGAAATTCCCATTCCCGGGTAAACTTTCAAATGCCACTGTACGGCTGCAAGGCTGAGCTGGTAGCACACTGGAATCACAGACCAGTGGTCTTGGATTCGATTCCACGTTCAGTCTATTAACGTTCTTCCTGCTTGCTTTCTCCCACTGCAGACGACCACACACGGGTATTACTGAATGACTCCACCAATGCACTAAGCTCAGACTACATCAATGCAAGCACAATAGTGAGTACTGTTTCGTATCATTAGGCATGGGATTAGGGTTGGCGGAGCCAGGGTTGGTAAAAAGAAGGGGGTGTGGACCTGTGTCCAGTGTTTATATGAGTGAAGGCACTTGTAAATAGAGGGTTAATATGAGTTGTTAAAGGTTTGCAGAAATCAATATAAGAATGTAAGCATTAGCATTTTAACTGTTTTCCCACGTACTGCCTCTCTTTGGAACTCCTTACGTGTAACCTGCTTCCATTCAACCAATAATCTTTCACAATTCAAACGAGCAGATACCTTCTATCCCTGTGATTTCTGTCGTCTTCTTTTATTTTGTAACCCCGAATTTTCAGCCAGAGCACGGACATTGTAGCTGTAATTGAATTGAGGCCGATGAATAAGAAAATTGACTTCATTTCAACTGGGGTTGTTACAGCGCCCTCGCTCTCTCCAAAATCACGGCCCGTTGAATCACTTTGTCTGGGAAACGGGCTGCTTGTTGTCAACAGCCGAGTAGGAACTGTCTGTCAAATCGCATACATCTGCAGATTCCCGTGGGCTTGGATGGAGAGGTGCATTTTTATCTTGTTGGAATCTTCAACTGAAAAGTAGAACATTTTTTTTGTTTAGTTTTTAGGTCAACTTTTCTTAAAATGTAGAGGAAAAAGCTAGATCCTATCTGAGTCTCCTCCACAGCGAGTGAGATTCTGCAGGGAAGCGTTTCATCTGTGAGTGAGATGAAAAACAAATTGACAAACAAATTAGACTTTGACAAAGTTCTGAAACTTGTTAAATAACACGTGTCATGTTTGTTTGTAATGGGAACAAATCATGACATTACCCCCCCCCCCCAAAAAAAAACACCAAAACGTGAAAGCTGATACATCAAATTTAAATTTGGATAGATTTGGATAGATTTGGATAGATTTGGATAGATTTGGATAGATTTGGATAGATTTGGATAGATTTGGATAGATTTGGATAGATTTAAATTTAATTTGGTGCACCCTTCTGGTGCCCCCCCCCCCCAAAAAAAAATATATTAAATAAATAAATAAATAAAATATAAATAAATAAACATAAAACATTTTGGGAGAGGTTGTCTCATCTGGGTCTATAGGCCTAACAAAATTAGGATAATTTCTCTGGAATCTGTTGAAGAATGATGCTCAATTTAGACCTGGGCTCAGGAAAAAAACTGTAAGGGTGGTAGGGCTAGAAGCCTAAAATGTGGCCAACCCTACCACCTCTCATCGCAACCCTTTTTACCTAGAGTGGCCTCTTTAGCCTTGTACTAGGTGATTTCAATGGAAAAAAACAAAAAACATGCAGTCTGTTGTCTTCAGACTTGTTGATTGGCTCTTAAACATGAGAGAAATACCCTCTGGCTGCATACGAGATGACCAAGATGATACAGAGGAGAGATTTTAGAGAACGAAGGGTGTCGAATATGATTAAGGAATGTGACGACTAAACCTGAAATGTTGGCCTTTAAAAAAAGGAGTAAAATTACGATGCAGTCATTTTAGCAAAGGCTTTCTGTTCTGTCCCCAAGACTAAATTTTCTTTAAAAAAAAAAAAAAAAAAATAGAACAAAACATCTTAGAGCTTAGATTGGCAGCGATAGAGATAATGGATTTGAGACGTTTTTGGAGAGTACGGAGGGCAGGGGATGCGGTGGGACCGCTCATCTCCAACATCTCTTGAGATACCCTGCTGGATAAAAATAGGGAATATCCAGGAGGTTGAGTGGCTCGTATGATCTGGGCCGCTCGCCATTAGCAAAAGCAGGTCGCACCGGGGGGTAGGGTAGGGTGAAAATGCGGTAATTGACCATTCATGCCTGCTTTCAATCCCTCCGTCTCAAACCGGGGAGAACAGGTCAAGTCCTCCCCCAACCTCCCCCCCCCCCCCCCCCCCCCCCCAAAAAAAAAAAAATGCGAAGAAACAAAAAAAAAACGTAATTGCCCGGGAATGAAGCTGGGCATTATAAGGCTTAAGTTTTTTCCCCTTGTTGATGAGATTACGGGTCAATCTTTGAATTCGCAGTTTGCGATTTCTGGGTCGACAAGAATCAGCCAACGGCTCCTGTCGTGACGTTTGCTCGTTGAGCCGCATGAATTGGAGTCGCGGGATTTAACAATTTGAGATGGATGTGGATGCTGGAATTGTGATTTGGAAATCGGGATAAAAACAGAAGAAAAAAAAGTTGACTGGGTCCTGGGCTAAGATTACAAATAATTAATCGAAGTAGAATTGTAAAGGTATCAGAATTGTACAATTAAAGAGCTATAAATTGGTAGATTTAGGATCATGGTTTAATTCAGATCGTCTTGTAGCTTAAATGTTACTTAATTGGTTTTAAGAAATGGCAGCTGCTTCTGAAAATTGGTTCTTAAATATCATAGCCTACAAATATATAAATTATAGAATTTGATTCAGAAATTCAAGTCATGGAAACGAATACATAAAATCGTAAGTTGAACAAAGTGGAATATTATTTGAAGTTTAAAATTTCTGACTGGATGGGGGGGGGGGGACTGCAAGTTGGGAAAATGTAGAAAATATTTCCCGTGTTTTGATCGTTTGTTGCGATTATGCATTGGGTTGGTTGGTTTGTTTGTTTGTTTGTTTGTTTGTTTGTTTATAATTAGTTGGTTAGTGGGTTAGTTATTCTTTTATTTATTTATTTATTTTTCTTTTAGTTACTGTTTGTTTGACCTTTAATAAAAAGTATTTAATTTTATTTTGTTGGGGGGGGGGGTTGGGTGGAGGAGGGCTGAATTGACCTCTGACCTGTGCATTGGCTTTGTTTGTCAAAAAAAACAAAAACAATTTGCTTTATACGTTTCTCATTACTTTAACCTAGTGCACCAGTGTCAAAAATCTGTCAAAAAGTGGGCAGGATGTTAAAAAAATATTTTTATAATCACCGTGGCCGAAAAGTGTCAGGATCTTTGTAGGTGCTATACGAAACAGATAAACACACATACCATGTGTACAATGTACATACACTCCTATGAATACATTACCTTTACATGATCGTTAATCGTTAAGATTAAAGCTTTTGTATTCTATTTTGCAAATACGCTTACATTGATTTTTTCTCAGCGTTGGAAAATGTGTGTGTTGGGGGAGATCCTATGGCCTTATCATCATGGGCCAACCGTTTATCATTGTTAACTACATGTAAAACTTAGCCGAACATCCACATTTTCAAGAGTATGTTATGTCGGTACCGTTCATTTAACCCGTAAGTCGTGTGCATCCTATGCAGATTATAATGTGAAGGTGATAAATGCTAAAGGATCTTTAAATCACAATTTTCCCGCCCTTCTAAGTCAAAGAAATGAACAATTTGGGTCAGTGCGATAGACATCTGAAGGTTATTATTCCACTTGGGGCGGACTCAACAAAGCAAACAGTAGTTGACGACAGGGGGGGGGGGGGGGGGGTCGAATTTCATTTCCAATCACTGTGCGATTAATCTGCCTTCGCTGCACTCCGGAAAATTACACCAGTTCTTCCGAGCGGCGGAATGCGCAACATTCCTCCTCAGTGAGATGATTTTTTATTTTATTTTTTTAAAGCTGTGTGGGCTGTTTGATGTGGTTATTACGGTATAGTGGCGGGGACCTATCCCATATCAAATATCTGTGGGAATTAAGATTATGATGCCTTTATTACGGGGTAAAAAAAAATGCCCTTCCTGGAGAAATTGCTGGCGAGGAAGGAATGCTGGGCGAAGGAATGAGCAGGAGCTACGAGAAGGGTTTTAATGGTTGAAGTTAATGTCTTCTTAAAGATGGTCGCGAAATCAAAGCCTGGATGCCTCGACCAGTTCGGCAGTTTTCCCAGGGCTTAAGAAATTGCATGGTGAATTGGACACCATGGGCATCCCATGGGAGGTTTTTTGTTTCACAAAAATCTCCCATGGAAAACCCCATGGGAATTGCATGGTGAATTAGACACCATGGGAATCCATGGGAGGGTTTTTGTTTTACAAAAATCTCCCATGCAAAACCCCATGGGAATTGCATGGTGAATTGGACACCATGGGCATCCCATGGGAGGTTTTTTGTTTCACAAAAATCTCCCATAACCAAACCCCATGGGAATTGCATGGTGAATTAGACACCATGGGAATCCATGGGAGGTTTTTGTTTTACAAAAATCTCCCATGCAAAACCCCATGGGAATTGCATGGTGAATTGGACACCATGGGCATCCCATGGGAGGTTTTTGTTTCACAAAAATCTCCCCATACAAAACCCCCCATGGGGATTGCATGGTGAATTAGACACCATGGGAATCCATGGGAGGTTTTTTGTTTTTTTGTTTTATAAAAATCTCCCATGCAAAAACCCCATGGGAATTGCATGGTGAATTGGACACCATGGGAATCCCATGGGAGGTTTTTGTTTCACAAAAATCTCCCATGCAAAACCCCAATGGGAATTGCATAGGTGAATTGGACAACCATGGGAATCCCGTCTACAAATGCCGATTGATGTGACGTCAGACTCTCTTTCTACTTTTCGGCATGTTGTTTTGCCAATGCAATGTACTGAATGAAATAGAAGCGAACTAAACTCAAAGTGTATAGTTTTTTTTTTCTTCCTGTGTAGGGCGGATGCCGACCCGAGGAACCCCGCCTACATTGGCAACCCAGGCGCCCCTCCCCTCCACTATAGTCTGACTTCTGGCAGGTATGTTGGCAACGGAGAGTTTATTCGGTTTTTGTAATGTACGTCTTTCTCCACAGCCCTTGGGGTCGAAGAGGCTGCTGGGGATGCTGCAAAGACAGTCGTGGGTGAAAGTGGGATCTGTCAGACTTGGCCCAACGGTCAGAGGGTGAAAGTACACACTGTAAATGCTGGGGACAAAATGTACTAGCGCGTTGGCTTTGGCGTTGGCGTTGGCGTTGGCGTTGGCGTTGGCGTTGGCGTTGGCGTTGGCCGTTGGCGTTGGCGTTGCGTTGGCGTTGGCGTTGGCGTTGGCGTTGGCGTTGGCGTTGGCGTTGGCGTTGGCGTTGGCGTTGGCGTTGGCGTTGGCGTTGGCGTTGGCGTTGGCGTTGGCGTTGGCGTTGGCGTTGGCGTTGGCGTTGGCGTTGGCGTACAGTGGTTACATCAACTTTGAAATATATAAAAAATGTTTGACAAATCTACAACTGCATTTTGAACAAATTGCATCAAGCAAATTTTAACTAAGAGAAATATTTAAAAGAATGAAAACGACTGAAATTGTCTAAAAACAGAATTATTAAAAACAACCAAATCATTAAAATAATCACTAGAATGACTACAACACCGGACATGTTGAAAAAAAAAATTCATTTGACGATAACAAGCTGATTACATCCAGTTTTGTCCAGACAAATACTGCAAATGGTCAGAAAATGTCTGATGTCCGACCGTTATTTCACGCTCTGGATCCTCCATGTGTGACAGGTTAAAGTTTCTGGTCGGGAGACGGGGGGGGGGGGGGGGGGGGGGGGGGGTTTGACAAATTTTCAAATTGTTTTCTAAAAAAAGTTGTCCCAATTTTGTTTTGGGGGGGATCGGGTGAAAAAATTCCCTCCTCGGATATGCCACTACATTTAAATGGTTAAAGTTTGAACGGATTGGCATGTGATGTTTGTAGAAATGTATAGATGCCCGAGAAATAATTTTCAGTGTTAAAAACCTGATGAATGCGTTAACAATTTAGCCCAAGAATTGTGGCAGACCTTTCTGCCTACATGCAGTTGTACATCTGTATACGAAACTTACCGTGAAGATTTGGCCGCAAAGATCTTATGACCTGGCCACGACAATGTGGGAGTAGATGACATGATCACAGGAATCGACTCGAGCCCCGAAACAGATTGACTCAAGGCTAATAATGCTTCAGTGCCGACTAAAAAAAAAGAAGAGTGACTCGGTTATTTAAAGCGCCTGATTTCTAACGACAAGCAAGCAGAGTGGTGGTGAAGACCCTTCAAAAAACCGTCTTGACCACAAGCAATTGATTAGCGTTTGTAACCTGAGCCTCAAGTTTTTAATTGCCTAAGGGTCCTGTCGTCAGTTTTGAAATGATTTGACATTATCACATTCTCTTTGCACTTTGAAACCCGAGAGCCTTGCTCTCTGTTTAAAGCAGTGACTTCGACAGTGAGAATACTGACTTCGTGTTCACAGTACGAGGACATGGGAGTATCGTATTGCAGGTCCCTATCCCTAGTTCGAAGTAACGAAGTACATTTTAGCCACCGGGCCGTGTTCATGTTTTTCTGGTACGGTGCAAAAGAAAAGATTTTTTTTTCTTTTTTTTTTACGTTTGGGTTTGATTTTTATTGCACAATGTTGGCAGTCGGCATAGCTCTTTTCGAGTTTCATCCAGAAAAATAATTTTTATTTTTTAAATTGGATTTTTTTTTTTCCCCTGGCAATAAAAAATTCCTTGATCCACCCCTGAATTGTGGACCTTATGCTTGTTGTTGATTAATCAAAAGTACAATCAACACCGATGCACTTTTCAAGGCATTCCTGAACTGGCTTAATGTGAATAATTCACACTTCACCAGAATAGACTGATTTCAAAGAGATTCCTGAATTATGAAATTTTTCCATTTTGTAGTCAAGACCCGCCTGCAAAAAAAAAAAAAAAAAAAAAAAAAATGAATTTAATGAAAGACGCAGAGGGAGATTTTTTTCACGGGTTGCTGCGTACGACTCACGATTTGGCAACCCAGCGTGTTAATGGTACTAATGCGACCATTCCAAGCCCATTCTCTCCGCCAGCGCGCATGGCACTTGTCACATTGTGTGGCCGTCCATTCCGGCCGGCTGCCGATATCTAATTTGATTTGAGTGGGGACTTTTCCGCCCAGAGGTACTGATTCATTCTGACACCCAAATTTTTTTCCGAGATTGAAGGTGTATAGCCGGGCAGTATTACCAAATGTATCAAGTGGGAGGGTTGATATACAATTCAAAGAATATTGTAAGGTGGTGTTATTTAGAACTAAAGCTCCAACTGACATTGTTTATTTCTCTCTACTAAAAAAAGATATGAAAGAAACTATTTTGTTGGACGGAAAAAAACACCTCCTACACTGTACACTTTATTTGTTCTTCCTAAAATATAGTTTTATGGGAAAGATTTTACTTTAATACCCCCACAGAAATCGGTCAGGAATAGCAAATTGTGGAAAATAACCATCCATCTGTGTTCAGAATTGTATAAACACTTGGCACAACATTTAAATTTGAGAATTTATTTGGGAAACCTTTGTGCAATATAGGGGAAGAAAGCTTGTGTTTTCTGTGTTAGATGTTCTTGGCACAGTGTATATGGTCACTCAAAGTGTTCACATACATGTTAATTTCTGCCTCAGTTTTACAGATTCTGCTGACATAAATCTTGAAATAACAGGTTGTGCCACACATTTAGATAGTTGTTATCAAGGAGGTTTTTTTCCAAGATTTTGCTGTTCCTGACCGATTTTGGTGGGGGGGGGTATTAAAGTAAAATCTTTCCGTTTTATGATGTGCGATGCACAAAGATTGATACACATTAAAAAGACTGTTGGAATGTATGGTCTCACTCCTAATTCAAAATGTGAAACTTATTCAATTAGTTACTTATCAGTGATTTTTTTATTTTTTCTATTTCGCTGGAAAGTTCATACTTATCTAGGGCTATTAACAAATTTGCAATTCAATTCGAAGCTATATTTTTCAGGGTGATATACCCCAGAAGTACAGGCATGGCAGCCTTAAACGTTCAAAGAAACCACCAAAAAACTAGAGAATGAGATTTTTGAAAATTTGCCCAAAAGATTTTTTCACTTTTCCCTCTAATTTCCTTCTGAAAAGTAACAAAAAATCTAATTGCTCGAAATGTATTTTTTCCAAATTTATATTCAAATACATGTAATACTAGTAGGTTTTAAAGGACTGGATGTGACAGCCAGGGGGGTTGGGGGGACAAGCCGAAGCATCCGATTCTAGAATAAAAACCTTTTGTGGCTTCAAGTTTTAACGTGTCGTTGCCCTCCGTGTATTATAATCAGCACAATATTAACTGACAAACTTCAGCGGAACGCTGGAAAGTCAGCGTGCATCTTCTCTTTCTCGCATAATGGCGGGGCCACAACCGCTGCCCTCAAGCTGTGTGGTTGCCGTGGCGACCTGACCCCCCCCCCCCCCCCCCCCCCCCCCCATCCGGGCTTGGCAGTCCACGGGATTCTTATTTGTCAGGCTCTTGATTGATGCGTTCGGCGACTCCCGGAGGTATGCTGTTCAGGCATGTGGAAGCGAATGAATAGAGAGCAAAAAAAAAGAAAAAGGTGGGGGAAAAAAATCAAAATGCAGATTGTCTTCGGAGCTGTACATATTTTGGATGATGGATGGAGTCGATGATGACTTTTATTAACAGAAATTGATGAGATGACAGCTCCATCCCCTGGCAATCTCCGTGAGTGGAGTATTATCAAGAGGCAGAAGCTTAAAGATGCCATGAATAGGATTTTTATAGGGTTTCAAGTATTCTTAACTACTTTTTTCCAATTTTTATATTTTTTTTGTTACCTTCCCCCACTTTTTCCTACTTTTCCCTTGAAATTCCTATTTTTGCGAATGCAAAACGAGACAGGGTTCGGGGAAAGTTAATCCAAAAAATTGTCAACATTTGCCTAAAATTACACTTTAAACCAGGAATGTCTGAAACGCTGTTGTTGTCAAAATGGCTCAAACGTGAAGAACAGTGTGACATTTCAGACATTTAATGCTGAGGACACTTCTGTTTAAAGACATTTTTAATGTTTGGATTTTAATGTATTTTTATATTGAAATCACACAATACAAGGCTAAAAGCCACATCATAGGGTTATGATCATTAGGGTTGGTGACATTTTGAATTGCCAACCCTACCACCCTTTAGTTTTCCTAGGCCCAGAGCTAAATAGAGGATGATAATTCCACAGATTCCAGAGAAATTATTCCACTTTTCAGATCTAGAGACCCAGGTGGGGTAACTTTCACCGTCAGGGGAGACCTACTCACCTCCCCCAATGCCTGCTTACATTTCAGGTATTGAATGTCTGAAACGTTAGCGTATTGTTCATGCTTCAGACATTTTGACAGTAATAAAGCCGTTTCAGATGGTTCGTAGTATCAAGACCTGCTGTTCACGGACTTGACAGTCTTGTCAAATAGAGGGCGGCATACACTCTATCCATGAACATTTCCTGCCCCCCCCACAATACCTGAAAATTGTTGGTCAGAAGGGTTGGATATCCCGCACGTGCGTTTTGAATATTGCCCCGGGCTCTTCCTACCAATAGGGCAGCCTTCATGATACACCTAACATCAAAATCGATCGAGGATTACAGTTACACATTCGTCAACCTTTAATTGGCCAATTTGGCCTGGTACCCAGGGTAGGTTTCATGCATAGGTAACCATGGAGCAATAGAGAGGTTTCACACGCTAACGTTCACGGATACACATA